>PYHW01010678.1:6215457-6269268 GCA_013186435.1 Turdus rufiventris
GAGGGATTGGTGTAAACTGGATGCTAAATGGTTGTACTAGACTGGGAAATCCTGAGGCATATATAACGTGGACAAACCAGGACTTCGTTACCATCTGGGCCAGTCATGGCCCTCATCCCCAGCCCCACTGTCCTCTTTTTCTTAAACAGCTCAGTGAAAAGTCTACTAAATCCTATACAAATGGGTGTAAACCCTGAGAAAATCAAATAGCTTCTACAGAGATATTAACTCATGTACGTTTGGAGGGACAAAGACTTTTTTTCTTTGTCTTATTTGCTGCTCAGTAGTTGTGATCAACATCATGTGATCGATGTTCATGTCAACATTTTACTTTGTATTATTTGAGGGGGTTTTTTAAGCTTTGAATCTTTTCACAAAATTTTTTGTTGTTAACTTCGTTGCATCTAATTGAGTGTGAACCAGAATTAATAAATCACCTGTATGAGAAATTACATGGGCTCAGTTAATTTCTGATATTTTTCATGTGACCAGAAAACACTAGCACCATATGTATCTAGGGCATTGTGAAATCCTTGAATAACTCAAGGAAAGCAGAGCCACTGACCTTTGGATATAAAGACAAGCTTTAAATAACAAGTCCTAGAAATGTGATTAAAAAGAAAAAAACGTAATTTTTCCCCCCTCACATTGCCTTAGAAGATGCTTCTTTCAGAGCCTTTGGCATTTTTTGCTACAACAGTGTTTAGTCATTGCAAAACAAAATAGTCCATAGGTAACAATAATCATACTCGAGCAGTGTTGTAAAACAAGTGGATAATTACCTTGACAGAATAAAGTCTGACACTTACTGAGCATCAGCCTCGGGGGCATGCAGTCTAAATCAAAATGTTTCACAGATCTGGGCTTTGAGATATTAAATAACTTGAACATTTTTGTAAGTTCCTCATAATGGCTTAACTCTTCACTGTAATTTTTCAACAATATTGCTCAAAGGTGCAATTGTTATTGTAGCAATCATCTGTCATTGTGAACAATCTCTTAGGTTTGTGTGGGACTATACCAGTGTCTAAAGTTACCTGTGTGTTTAAATGCATATTTGATTTGGGCCTATGTAAATAAAATAATACAGTTTTAATGCCATGATCTAAAGAAGATTCAGTCCTAAGAAATAACAGAAAGTAGAAAGCAGGAAAGTAGAAGCCTCTGAAAACTAAGTACTTCTGGGAAAAAAAAATAAAATAACTGTGAAGGAGAAAATTGGAAATAAGTTGATAATTGAAATGAGTGTTGTGGTAACATAATAATATAATTCCAGAAATTAGTGACAAGGTATTAATAGCTGGGATACGAGGGAGTCAGTCCTTTGAGCAATTAACTCTCATGACAAAATTTTTTAAGTACAATAGGTCTATTCCTCACCTTTCTTAGCAGAAGTGTAGGAAATAATTCACATCAAAAGGATTTTTTTGAGCAGTTTTGTCATCACAGAAAAAGGACAGAGTACTCACACACCTGTTAATATTTTCCCAGTGTTACAGACAGAACAAAATTTTGCTGCCCCAATAATCATAAATGGAGGCTAAGGCTGCTATTCAGAAAATAATGTTCTGGGATGGATCAATATGAAAATAAATGAAGGAAGTACAGGGAAAACTATCTCTAATAAAACCCATATACTCATTCCCTTTTCTAAAAGCAAAGACAGTGGTTTAACAGGGCTTCCAGGGCACTGAATAGGCAAAGATCTTAACAACTGAATGATGCTTCTGCTGCTTCCATCCATCCACTGCCCTAGGCAATCTTCTGTTTCACCTATGCTCAGATGCAGATGTCAGGTGAATTTTCTAAGAATTCTTTCACAAACTAACATTGATATCAGTGGATTATAGCTGAAAATGCTGTTATGCTGTCTCCTGTATGTGTATGCTAGTGTATGAAACTCTGTGCTTGCATTCAAAGATTTTAACATATGTCTCTAATTCCATGTTTGGACATGTTCTTGTGTTCAGGAACACTATTAAGGAGCCACAGGGTAAATTTTAGCAAGGTCTTTGTCTATCAAAAGCATTTGGGTAGTTTTAAACACACCTACACCCAGATTTTGATACAGGCATTTTGTAAGTGCAAATGTTCAGGGAACATTAGTCACACAAACTTGTTTTTAAAGAGCTTATCTATCACTTTGGCAGCATAAATACAACATTAAGTACAGCAGAATTCACCCATGTAAAATCAATGTACTTGTACTACTACACATTGAAATTCAGTATTTCCTTTAGAGGACATACAGTACATGACTTCACCCTTTAAGTAACTACAGAAAGCATGGTAGATACTAAGATCACCTTATTTTATCAAAGGCAAAAAAGCTAAAGCTGACATTTTTTCTTAGAATCAGCTTTTCAGGTATAAGGCACTTCTTTGTGTTTACTGAAGGTAAATAGCATGAAAAATATTTTTTAATTTTGTCTAGATTACTGTTACAGTCTCCGTGACTTGCAAAAATATGTACCTTAGTACTCATCTATGTATATTTTTGAAATAGCTGTACAAACATTATCAAACTGACATGTAGCAGGCTAGCCAAGGCATGAAGAAAATTTTCATCTTGTTTATTTCTTTTTGAGGTGAAAATGCCAAAAAAATTACTGCTTTAGTGACCCATGATGAGAAAATCCCTCTCCCTTTCTAAGAGGGTTATTGGAATTTGAACAAACTTAAAATATATGATCCTATAAAAAGTTTAATAACTAAATTAGTTAAAGAATAATTATTTTTTCACTGGAAGTCAGAAAGATTTTACAAGGAACAAGTTGGCTTTGCAACTTTGGTACAAAGCAGCTGAGGTCAATTAGAATTACTCTTAGCGCTAGATCTACTCTTATTTTAGAATGACATCAGCAACTCTATAGCTCCGTTTTTTCCTTAATTTCTGGCAGAAGCTGCTGTTCTCAGGAGTTGTTTGGAATTTGGAATTGGAATTGCATCCAAGACTTCAACCAAAGATTTGACATACATGTTTTCTTTACAAACGCTTTTTTTTGTTACATTAGAAAGTTCAAATTAATCAATTTTCTTCGGTTCTGTGGTAAAAGGAAGAAACAGACAGTGATATCTGATACTTTTTAAAAAATTCTTAAAAAATAAATAGTGCTCTCTTTCATTGTTGGATAACAGTGGGGGCTTTTTGCAACCTCTTCAAAGTATGCACATCATTCTCAGAAACACTTCAAAATCATATAATCATTCAATTACATAAATTTATGGTTGGATTAGTATTTTGAATACCTCTGAAAATTATCTGACTCCATAATCACTCATACATATACTTTTGGTTTCTTTTCTTATTAAACATAAGTTAATACAGTTTAGCAGTCATGACAAGAAAGATAACCAAGAAATGCTGGATATAAATACAAATAGAATACATAAATACTTAACACAGGTTCAACTTTGAATGACAGCAATTAAGCATACTAGCCTTTGAAATTTTCAAAATTAGTTTTTGACCTAATAAAAGAAGCCTAATTAAAGGCCTATTAAAAAGAACCTAATAAAATATGACATTAAATATTTGCATTAACTGAACTCTCCCTTTATCAACTATATGGAACAAAACTATATCTAAATTACTATTTTAAAAATTAGGTAAAGCCTAATTCAAATCTTTAAGTTCCTCAAGCGCAAGTGACTGGTTCACATACAGTCTCAAAGATCTTGTATTATTTTGGAGCAAATAGGTTCTCAGCATCCAGTTATATGTGTACAGTACTTTTTAGAAAGCAACAGTGCAAACTGATAAGAAAAGAATGCCAAGCAATGATCAGGTAGAAAGATATTGAAATAATAATACCACCTATCCTCATTTTCAAGGGACAAGAATCTCACACCCTCTTTATAGTTTTCCTGACTTTACAGCTCTGCTTTCATGCAATTGTGACATCAGAACTGGATCCTAAAGAACCATTTAAATATCTAAGGAAGAAGTTCAATACCTTAAAATTGATATACTTTCCTCTGCTTCTTTTCAGACGCTTGTCAGCTATTTGCAGGTTTTAAATGATAAAGAGCTAATTTATACCTTAGTATGAGAGGAAAGATTAATTTAGTTTAGAACTACAGCTTGTCCAAGTCTCTAAATGTTTTCTCTAACAAAAAACACAATTTCAGCTTATACATGTTTTGTTTTTTATCTTCACATTATTTCCTTTAACCTCTTGGAAAATTAGTGGGTTGTGCATTATCTCTCTGCATATAATGTACATGAATACATAAAATCATAGGTTCACACACAAATATTCAGTCTCCAGATAAGACTTTCCAAATGGTTACTTTAATGAAAAAAAGTGAAGTAGACTAAAAATGGAAAGAATCATAGAAGCACATAAAAAAGGAGATTGAAAGAGACCTCCAAAGGTCACCTAGTCACACATCCTTCTCAAAGAGGAGCAACTTCAATATTAGCCCGGGCCTTATCTAGGTGAGTTTTGAACATCTTCAAAGAAAAAAATTCTGCAAGCTGTCCCAGTGCTTAACCTCTCACTGGGAAGAGTGTCTGTATTCAGTAGGAATTCTCCTTTTTTGCAGCCACAGGGTTCTCTGCCTCTTGCGCCTTTGCTGTGCATGTATGAAGTGTCTGACTCCATCAGATGCACGGCACATCTTTACCTTGCTGTAGAATAATGCGAGCTCCCTGCCCCAGCTTTTTCTTCCTCATGCTGGACAAGTCCTGCTCTGTCAGACTCTCTTCACACATTTTATGCTTCACACCCCTGAGCACCTTGGTATCCCTTGGCTGGAGTCTCTCCCATTTACTGATATTTTCCTTGCACCTGGGAGTCCAAAACTGGATGCATTATTCCAGGCAATCTCACAAGGGTCAAGTAGAGCAGAATACTAATTTCTTTGACCTGCTGGCTATATTCCTGCTGAAATAGTCCAGTTAGTCTTTTTGCTGCCAGAGTACACTGCTGGCTCATGGTCAACTTATTCTACATGAGGACTTTCAGGCTCTTTTCCATAAAAAAAGGTTTCTGTCCAGTCAGTTCTGAGCCTGTGCTGAAACACAGGGTTATTTTGACTCAGGAAGGATGTTGCATTGTTTTCTGCTGCAGAACTCAATGAGGTGTCTGTTGGCATTTTCTTACACTTTGTTGAGGTCTGCATGAATGGCAGCCTGGCCCCCAACCCACCATCATCTCCCCTTCATTTAGTATCACCAACAAAATCGCAGCTGTTACATTCCATCCCTTTATCCAGATGACTGATGAAGATTCCATCCCTAAAAGAGAAAGGAAGGATGATACCTGAAACTCATGAAATTGCTGGAAAATGTGATTTGTATTTTCTTCTTAATTTTATTTACAAAACAGTAAGTACAAAATTTCAAAGTTACAGGAAAAAAACCCTAATGTTAACTTCTCTCTATTGAGAAGATTCTTAGGATAAGAGAGTTAAATTTTAATAATTTGAAATTATCACTGAAGCAGAAGATTAACAGCAGTTTGTTTAAACAAAGTGCTTTCAGTATGCCTGAACATTGCTATGCCTTCATATTTTGAGGACACAAAATAATAAACCACCCTTACAAAGAATGAAGGCTGAATAGTAAGCAAATTAGTTAGAAGTCAACTTAGCACATTTCATCATGAAACCTTTATTTGCATTTTAATTAATTCTGTTTCTCTGCTGCATATATAATAATTTATCTTCATCTGAAAGCCGAATAATTTCTTAGAGTTAGGTTATCTAGCAATTTTGATGATGAATACACAGAACAAAAAAGAAGCAATGAACACAATGTTCTATGTCTGCCAAATCCGTTCATCTCTCTATAATTTTATTAACTGATTAAAACAGGGGTTTTTTTCAAAAATTTTGAGGAAATTTCATTTCTCTAAATGTTTCTCAGTTTGTTTTGTTTGGTTGTCTACTGTTGCTAATGATTTATGCTTCAAGCCAAAGAACCCTTTGCTGTCAGTGTTCAGCCTTCATGCTTTTGATTTTCTTTGTAAGTGCTAAAATTCAACATAAAGAATAGGAACCTCATATGTTGAATAAATATACTTCTTGCAGGAACTCCTCGCATACCTTTTTTTCTTCCACAAATGTACAAATACATTTCTGTATCTTTTTCTTCTTTTCCTATTTTACTGTGTCATCTTGCTTTTTCTTCAATGTCATCTCTGCTCTATCTTACAGATCTTTTTCTATTTATCTAGAAGAGTTTCTTAGTCTTCTTAATAGGATCTCTGCACTTTTTTTCTTCACCTTTACTCCCACTGGAAAGCTTCAATTCTCTTTTGTCTTCTCAAAACTCGGAGAAATGTAACCTGGTTACAGTAGTGGAAAATGTCATGGCAAGGGTGTTTATGTCTTATACTGTAAATTGTATCCTGCTTCTGAGATATGATGCCCATACCACAACATGAAAGATAAATATATGAATTTTTTCTACATATTTCTTGTCATTTTCTTGATGTATTTTACAAAGACATAATGGATTAAAAGACATTATTTTTAAGAGAACAGTTTATTTAGATTAGCTATAGCATCACTTAGAGCACTCGCTTTGTGATTAGTATATGATAGGAAAAATCAATTTCCACTGAAAATACTGAAGATTGAGTGATTGTGTCCCAGTTTAAAAAATTTCAGAAGTCTCTCAGAATGATTAAAACAAAAATATGAGATTAAATTGTGAGTTGGGAAATTACAGTTTTTACTTAAGTTCTAGTTTAGTTTTTGTGGGGAAAAATAGGAGAGCTTCTTCCCTAAATTTATCAATTTTAAAATAAGAGGATGGTCATTCAGGTTACCTGTCTGATCTCCTAGAATTTTCCTGTAGTTAAGTGTGGGTGCAGGTGCATGCAAAGCATTTTTCCTGTTGTGCTAAAAACGGGAATCAAAGAACTATCTCAGATTTAAAACAGATTAATTTCGTACTCTATGTGTCTATAGCAGAATGTTGGTTTTTTATTTGGTTTTAATATCACTGTATGAATCAACACACACATGTGTCTTGATGGTGAAAAAAAAATAAAACACAGCTGAAATGCAAAGAGTAAATTGATTTAATTGCCTTGCTGGCTGGAGGATCCAGAAGCAGCACTGGGAGACAGTGAGACACACAAAATGAGGACACAGGCCCCGTCAGGCTCAGTTCAATCCTAGCAGGAGGCAGGGCTGCTGTTGGCACCCCCTTATAAAAGGCACATGCATGCATAGCTTACCATCATGCTGTGATCTGCCTTGTGCTTTTTAAGATCTTTACTTTGATGCCTCTCCCAACAGGGAGCTCAAGCAGCCTGGGAGGGAGTCTCCAAGCTTCTGTAAACACCTGGTATCTCTACACAGAAATTCTACTTCTCAAAATAGAGACAGGATAAACAGCAGCAGGAATAATATACGGTTTTCTACACTGGTATTCTCCAGGCCTTGTCATTCCCAGCTGCAAGGTCACTTGGTGAATCTACACCCTACTCACCATTCTTCTGCATTAAACCCTTTCCTTCCAAAAATATTATATTTTCTTAATGAAAATATCTGAAATATTGATAACAATGTGTCAGAAAATGTTAAACCTCTTTCTTTTAAAGAAATGGTACAAGGAGAATACACTAAATGGAGTGGCAAAATACAGAGAGCAGCACCAATTTCCAGGACAAAAATTAGATGAGCAACATGAATTTGGACCACTGCAGTATTGTACAGATTTCAAAGGTATCAGAAAGCATTAGGAATTAAATCTCTGAAGTAGAGGAAGTGGGTGTCATTGGTTGAGAAGTTTCAAGTTCTGCAACAAGTCCATTAGAGGAAGAAGGTAACTTTGGTGTAATCAGAATATATACAAACAAGACATTTTGTTTTAAATCATAAAATCTGTAACATTTTTATTTTTTAGATTTGCAACAAGTATAGTCACATTTAATCCACTTGAAAGTGTTTTAGTAAATTCTAAATTTACCTCTCTAGAAATATGGGTGGAATTTCATTCCATTCTTACAAAAGGAAAGATTTTAGAAAAAATGAATGTATAAAGTTATATACATTTATTTGAGATTATTATCTAGAAACTGTTTATAGTATGGGAAGTGAAATTCTCTTTTCAAAATACATTAACTTGTGGATTAACCCTGGTAAGCAGCTAAGAGCCACACAGCCACTTACTCCTCCACAGCAGGATGGTGGAAAGAGTCAGAACAGTGAAAGTGAGAAAACTTGTAGGTTGAGATAAAGACAGGTTAGTAGGGAAAGCAAAAGTTGTGTGCACAGAAGAGCAAAATAAGGAATTCGTTCAGCACTTCCCATCAGCAAGCAGGTGCTCAGCCATCTCCAGGAAAAGTAATGGTTACTTGGAAAGACAATCAATGTCTCTCCTAACACCCCTTTCCTTCCCTGTTATTCCCCCAGCTTTGTACATTGATCATGATGCCACCAGGTATAGGATACCCAGGTATGTTCCCAGCTTCTTGTGCACTCCCAGACTTCTCACTGATGGGGTGACGTGAGGAGCAGAAAATGCATAAGCACTGTTCTACAATCATGAAAACATCTCTTTCTTACCAATGGTGTTTTCAGCACAAATACAAAACATTCCCCCTCTTTAGCCTCTATAAAGAAAACTGGCCCTATCCCAGCGAAAATTAGTACAGATTATTAAATTGTCACATAAGCTTTCCCTAAGCTTTTATTTATATCTAAAATTAAATTAATCTCATTCTAAAATAGGTGTCTAAGACAGGTAGGACAAATTATAACCTGATGATATAAATTATTTGTTTCATATTATTTACTCTTTTTTTTTTTATACCGGGTCATGAACCCTGACTTACAAACTAATTCAAAACCCCCAACATGAACAAGACAACCCCTCCCACAAAAACAATCAAACAAACAAAAAAACCCATGCAAAATCTATTTTTCTTATTTTTTTTTCAGTAGTAGGAATTTAAAAAAAAAACCTATTTCACAGTGTCACATGAAAACAAAGTATTTCCTTCAACTCTTTGTGTTTGATTAGGCTGTCAGCACCCCAGGAATGCCAAGACATTTGTGCCCTTGCAGTCTGTCAACATCCCATTATGGGCCTTCTTCACTGAGCAGTCCTGCTGGATCAGAGGGCTGTTTGATGGCCTTGCTCCTGGTCACACACCACAAGAGAGACTCCGTCCCACATCTCCACACTTTTACCCTAACCTGCTACCCACTGCCAGCAACTGCCAGCACCCTTGAAGGCCTCACAGTAAAAGATTACAGAATCACACTCTTTGTTAATAAAATTGTGGCAGATAAAGGTTTGAGGACTGACAGTGACAGTATCTGACTGGTATTACAACCCGTCCCTGAGGCAGGCAACTGAGGCTCTTATTAATAGATCCCTTAGGGCAGATTAGTGAAAAAACACTGAATGATCAGTATTTATATGTGTGTGTGTGTGTGTGTGTGTGTGTGTGAAGTTTATTTTGGAAAATTTTGGTTGCAAAGGAGGAATGTAGCCATTTTGGTTTTGTGTGTGGAAATATAACAATAAAATAAAATAAAAGTATTAAAATATCACTTAAGAAAATCTTTAGGCAAAAGAAAGAAAAAGAAAGAAAAAGAAAGGGTAAGAATAGAAAGCAGAAGGGAAAGATATCACCATCCATGCATCCAGAGACAGGACTTGTTGCAGTGTAGAAGCCTAATGGTCAAAGTAATAGTCCCTCAATAGTCCATTGGTCAAAGTCTTGGTCCATTGGTAGGGGAAATTCAATGGATTAAGATAGGTTCAGGTTCTGGTGAGAATGCTGAGGCCTCTCCTCTGGTTGGGAGTTTTGCACCTGAGCCTCTTCTGGAGGGAGAACATTGTAATGAAAAAAAGCTTCATCTCTCCTTGCAGGATCTGCTTCCTAAGAGCCTCTTCCCTTGCCTGGCTCTCACCCAGCTTGCGGCTAAACGAGGGTCAGTTTGTCCTGGTCATCCTCCGGCAGTGCTGCTCAGCCCCGCTGCACCTGGGCTGTCCTTGTGCAGACCAGAGGGTTTGCCAAAACACCTCCAAACCTCTCCTCCACCCCCTCAGTCTGGGGGTGCAAACCTGGCCCTAACAAAGTCCCTGGGGCGTTTGTAAATGGATGATTGATTGAGTAATTAACCTTTAACATTTCAATCTCTCACAATTGGAGGAACGTATTCAAAGTGATATTCTAACAAGCTGCAATCTAAGTTTTGTCTCCCTTAGATTTTGTGTAGGAAGTCAGCCATACTGACTGCAATCTCTCTTTATTGCAATGTAATTTTACACCCAGACTTTTCCCACACACAGCTACTAAAGTACTTTAAAGTAGTAACAATATTGTCACCATTAAATCTGATTTGCACTGTAAAGGGGATGTGCATTTTTCTATAATCTCTAATTTAGGCTTTTCAGAGAAAGTTTTGGGTTGGTTTCATTTTTTTAAAAACAGTGTTTTATTTATTTAGTTGTCTATTTTAATTAAAATAGACTTTTCCATTTTTTAATTTAAAATTTCTCTGCCCTTTTTTCCTAATTTGAAGGATAGATTTCATGATTTCTAAGAAACATAGTATTTTTGTAACAGTGTTTTAAGGTCTTGTAGTAATTGGAAAGGTTATTTATTAAAAGCTGAAATTTGAATCATCAAGTTATAAATTACATTTGAACTCATGAGGTTAAATCCCAAGAAGTTTTAAATTTTTTTTATTTTTTTTTAATCTCACAATGACTGAAAACCAAGAGAATTTTGATTTCTGTCTCTTCCTTTTTATGTTCCCTGTGATTGCTGGTGTCATCTGGTGTGTGGCTGTTGCACACACTGCTCGGTGTTCGATTACAAGATCAGAAAAGAACACCACAGCATAAGAGCAGACATCAGGGGTCAGCTCAAAGGTCCATCTAATTTAGAATTCTGCCTCCAAAACTGGATGACAGCAGAAAAATAGGATCATAATAGAAGCAGAGTATTAGATAAGGTAAACTCTTGGTGATACTTATCAGAAAGTTTCCTAACTACCAACAATCTGCATCTGAGAAACTTGCCAACAAAGTTTTCTAAGTTTTTAGTGTCTCTTGATGGTTTGCCTTTGCTCAAAGTTGTCCATTATCTCTTGAATATCCGTCAAACATTTTAAACATTTCAGAATGCCAGAAGTTATACAACTGAAGTTTTCATTTTATAAAAATATTCCTCATGTTTATTCTGTATCTACCATCTGCTAGTTTCATTCATTTGTATGTTGAGAGACAATAAATCACCTCATGCCATTCACAGTTTCAAAGATGTCAATTTTTGTTTATTCCATCATTAATTTATTTTATTTAACCTTTGCTACAAATCCCTGGTCATACTTAGTCTTCTATGCAGTTTTTCCAGATATGTGTATTTTTCAGCTATAGAAAGAGGGGAAAGAGGCTATATCTGCTCTCAGTAATTAGAACACAGATTACCAAAAATACAGGTGGTGGCATAGAAATATTCTCCAAGTCCTTTCAATATAATTTCTATTATTCCACTTGGTATTTTTGACTGCTTCTGAACATAGATCCTTCTTCAGATTTTTCATTCCAGGAACAAGCATTTTCACTAGTGTTGGAAATAAAAGCTTGTGCTCCAACACAAAAAACTTAGCATTGAGTCCCGAATTCTGAAGTTTAAATGTCACTTTCTGAACTATATAACTAGAAAATCTGAAGAGTTTCAGTTTGAGAGCTTGGGTAAACTTTTTTTATTATAAAGCCCTTTCTTAATTGAAAGTAGAAGTATAATAATAGAATTGCATATCAACATTTCAGGAAATTTAGAGATTCTTTTTGCTAATTAGAATGTAATTTATTTTGTAGTTTACAGAGATTGAAAAGTTTTTTTTCCCCTAAAATATCTTCTTTTAATTTATCGAGATTTTATCTTTTAATAAGATGAAAATAAAGATCTATAGGAATAAAGTGTTAAATAATGTAATAATATATTTTACCAGAATTTAATATTTTAGACAATAATTTCATGTGCATCAAATAATAACCACTATTGATCTGTATTTTATTATGAAAACTGAAAATTTAATGCTGAATATGTTCAAAAATCAGTGAAGGTATTTACAGATCATAGTGAAATGAACCAATCAAGAAGATGATCAATGCAGTTTTTAATAACTTCAGCATTTTATTGAAGAAATAATCAGCCTCATTGTAAAACCTAAATCATGTATCATTTATTCATAACAGAAGAAATGAGTAGCAGAGTTAGCCTCCTTTCCTTATTTCCTACAGAGTCTATTTATTTTATCCATTTTTTGTTTGAATGGATGGATGGAGTCAATGATTGATTGATTTACATTTCTATTTGAGATTTCTGTGGAAACCTGGAAAAATATTAATTAACAAACATGATTTTTTAATCACATTTATAAAATTTGCTCATCAGGAGAGTCACAAAAGAGATTGTTTTCTGAAAAGCATGAAGGTACTTACCGAAGCAAAATTGTTGTGGGTTAGAGTCTTGCAATGGACATGTACTATGGTTGAATGCTGCCTAAAGTGCATCTTTAAAATTATTATGCCCTAATACTTTTTCGCCCACATTTCTAAATAAATTTTATTTATTAGCTCTTTATCTGACATGAATTTTGTTGTTAGCACTCTTAAAATATCAGCATTGCTTTTCTTCCCAAAAATATGATGTGGCATTTAAACAGTCTTGTACTCATCAATATCCCAATACCAAATATTTAACTTCAAATTATGCTTTCAAAACTGAAATGTGCTACCTCTTTCTGGTTTTGTGCCTTAAAAAACCTTAAATTTTACTATTAAACAGAGTTGTTACAATGCAGAAATGAGGTTATTTGATTGTATGCAAAATTTCACAATCACTATTAAATACTTCAAAAAAGCCTAAATTTTTGCAAACAGAAATCTCCTAATTACAGTTTGCTAAAGATGTGTAACAGAAATAGTTCACTTTTGTTTGTAATTTGTGTCAGTCAATCTTCTCAAAAATCGGGAATCAATTAAGAATTTAATTTCTAATTTGTGATGTACATGCACAGTCTTTTAGAAGTAGAAAGAATCCTCTACAGAGAAAATTAACTTGGTAAAAGTACAAGTTTAGCAGTTGTGTGTGGACATTTTAGGTCCAATTACACTTTACAGGTTTATTGCATTTTACTACTACATACAATTATTGACTTCACTGAGGCAATCCAAGTCTTGTTCCTAGTATTATCATGTATTTTCTGTGTGAATCTTAAAAAATCTAAAGGACTGTGGACCTTAGTTCCTGCCTCTGTAAAATGAGATCGCTTTCTGAAAAGAATATAAGCCAACAGTACGCAGAGTTTTTAAGAGCCTCTGATTAAAGCCTTAAGCAATAGCAAAGAACAACTATCTCGATTACCACAGAACCTTAATTTAAAAAACAAAAAAGTCTTATTTCCAGTCAGACTGAAAACTTGATGCATTTGTAAATTAGATTTATTTTGTACAGTAGTAAAAACCTGAATCCAATCTAAATATTTTTTACTTATAAAGTGTATGTGACAGCTTTGTGTTATGAATCTTGCCACGTTCATTATTTGAAAGTTATGTGATCTATCAGTAGACAGAATATCTTGCATAGTTCATCCTTTACTACACTTGTTTTGATTGCTTTAACACTACTTGTAATTAGGAGTGCAATGCTGAATTATAAAAATATTAAGCAAACATAAAAGCTACTGACTGGAACATTTTATGATGAAGAAAACAACTCTGAGCTTTCAGAAAACTGTCTTAAGTCTGTCTAGCATAATGCCAAATGATGATACACTCAGTAATGAAATGTCAAATTAAGGATACCTATTACATGATTTACATAAGCTTCTCTGCACTGAAGGTGGTTTGGGGGGTTTTTGCTGTTCACTTGAAAGTGACTACAATTAGCTCAAACTAGCTGATGGTACTGAAAAAATGTTTGAATTTGAAAGTAAACATCTTTAGATTTCTAATTGAGCAATCATGTCACAGGGATGTAAATTTCACTACATAAATGGTATACTTGAGGTTGGAAAGGACTCCTAGAGGTCATCCCATCCAAACCTCCTGCTCAGGTAGGGTCACTTAGAGACAGTTGCTGATGACCAAGCCCAGAAGGTTTTTAACCATTTCCAAAAATGGGAACTCCACAGTGTCTGTGGGCAACATGTACTTGGTCATCCTGATCATAAGAAAAGGTATTGCCCAATGATCAGAGGGAATCACCCATGTTTCATTTTGCACCCATTGCCTCTTGTCCCGTCATAACCACTGACAATGGCCTAGCACCATCCCCTTTGCCTTCTACTTTCTAGTACTTATAGGCATTTCTCCCCACTGGAGAGAAACAAAGGAGGCCTTTCAAGGAGTTCTAGAAAAGAAAAAAAAATCCAAAAAAATAAAACAACTCATAAAAGCTACCTTTTTCTGCATCTACATTTTTTGACACAAATATACTTGCTCCAAATTAACTGCAGGGTGGTTTTATCATAGCTCAGTCTGTCACTTCTGTGGTCAGTCTTGACATATCACTGTAACTACGTAATTTTCTATATGCGATATCGGCAAAAAAATGATTCCCTTTAATTACAGGATGTGAAAGGTCACTTTCATCCACCTCTGCTTCTTTTTCCCTCTCTCCTTCCCTCCTTCTCTCCTCCTTGACCCTGAAGCTAGGCCATACTTCTCAGCCCTGTCCTCATATTCTAGACATGTAGCAAGGCCTCTGCTCCTCTACAAGATGTTCTCAGTTTTGAACAACTGCAGGATGTATCCTCACTAAGGATCAGAAGTTGAAGGATATTCCAAAGGGAATTGAGTTGAGAAAACAAGCATATGCTGTAAAGTACAAAAACAATTCATTATTACCATTGAAAATCCTCAGAAAAGCAGCAAATAGATAATGCACTGTTGCCAAAAATAAGATAAATTCAACAACTTCACCTCATGATGTAAGGGCATGGTTGAAGACACTTTAATTGCCTAGCATAGATAAAACCTGTGAGGTCAATACGCGTGAGGCATTGAAAATGCACAGGGAAGCAAAAAATGTAAGAAACCTTATACAGAATGGACTGAAGTCATCACTTCCAGGAAGAGAAAAAGATGGGAAATAAAAGATTAGTAAATAAGGCAATATGTAATTGAATCTATGTCTAGATGCTTTACATATATTCTTTTGCCTAATAAAATTTATCCAGAAGTCAACGTGACATCCAATGGGAAATTAGGCAGAAAAGAACAAGCCATCCAGTGGGAAACTATGCAGAGAGTTCTGGTTGTTCAACAGGCATCAAGGGTATGAAACTGCCAGTCAAGGCAGTGGTTATATCATAACCACCCATGGGCGTGGCACCTGAGGCAGGTTCAAGGACTTGTGTCGCTCCAAGGACTGTGACATACTAATTATGTGCATTTGAACCCTGGTAGAACAATCCACAAGTACATTAAATAATGGTAGTGGTCCAATATGAGCAGTGCCCACCTAGGAAGATGAAAGTGTAAATTAACATGCCCCAGACATGAAGTATGGGAATGACAGTAAAGCGGTGAAAGGTAATACTCAGATACCTTATTGAAGGCACAGAACAACAGAATTCACCAGCAATTATGATCAAAATGTATGAGCCTTTGCTGGACGAGTGGGAACTGCGCAGGATCATGTACTCAAGGATAAAACTTTCTTATTTCTGTCAAGCGACACAGAAGTTGCTGAGTAAAATTGCAGCAACGGTGCACGACAGCATTTAAAGGCATCCTTCATGCTGAAATTATTCACATCACAGCATCTAACACAGTATATAGAAAGTACATAGCTCCCCTTAAGTACCTCTCCCACGGTATTGCATCTTTGTCAGATGGCTGCCATCAGCTTCTGGGCTATTATGTTCAGCATTGCATCCTATCTTAACACTGTTCATAACTGCTACAGTGTCTTTCCATGGCTGTAAACCATACCGTGGTATACTGGTAACAGCACAAAGAGCAGGGGTGTGCAATGCGTCCAAAGTGATCTCTGAACTCTGAAGTAGCCTGCAGGGTGGGCAGACTGCCCTGGATGACGGAACAGCTTAAAAAACTTAGTGCTGAGAGAACAGTGTCTTTGGTCAGTGTCTTGAACAGAGTCCCTTGGGGAGATCAAGTAGTGGATTGGTGCACAATGTCACAGATGCCTTAATCTTTGTAATGCTAAGGACCCTTCTATTTGCAATGCAGTGGTTTGTTTTTCACTTACATCCCAGTAACCCTTGACCTAAGCTGTTGTGGCTGTATTTTTCTGGAACTTTTGTGGCAGTGTTTTTCCTTTGTTGCTTCCATGCATACTTTTGAGTAGCTGTCTAATGAAAAATGAGTCGAGTTTAACAAACCTTCTCCTAACAAAGTGTTTTCTGAGGATTTTTAAAAGATGCCAGTATCTTTTTACGAATACCAAAATGTTTTGAAAATTAAAACTATGTGAATATTTTAAAAAAGTGAACAGATGTTGTATTTTGTTGTGTTCTGCCTTGATGTTCTTTTTTTTTCCCCTAATTCTTTTCTCTGTCTTTATCTTTTAGAATTTCCCTCAGTCATCTTTAAAATGATCATGTGTCTTGTCTAAAAAAAGTTGTTTTCTGAATTATGGGACCAATTTGGATGCATATTTTTTTATCCCCTTAATCACAAAGTAATGGGAGACATCAAAGTATCAAATGTATTTATTTCTGTTCAATATATAAAACTTCCTTGGAAAGATTTTTGCTTATCTCACAAATATAGTTATACTTATGATTATCTGACCATGCAGTTTCAAAGAAATGGAGCTTTTGTTCCCTGACACCTGTTCTTCCAGAAAACTAAAGTCAAACTGAAATACTGATATGAACCTCTTGCTAGGGAATATGTGATTTTGCATTTTGGTGACTGCTGGGGCATAAATGAGAAAATAATGACCTACTCCAGTAATTATTATACATAAGCATAATTTTACCATTCACATATTAAGAGTTTCAAACATTTATAATTGGGATACAAAACAGGTCTGCTCCTTTTTTGTCCAGACCAGGATAGAAAACTGAGAATTAAATAGTTACAAAACAGCATTTGTACACCTACTATACCTAAGTATAGTGTTCCTGAAAGCTGCCATGTCATAAAAGGTTATTGTACTGTTTTCCTGATACTATGGATGCCATTCCTGTTTCAAGAATAACAGTGTTTATGGAAGACTTATTCCCGTAGTCTTTGTTATATGAAATTGTTTTGGAACTTCAATTTATGTGCATATAGTATACATGTGTATTGATTTCAGTATAGATGCATATTGATTTAATTCTAGAAAATCCATACACATTTTATGGGCTAATGTTTTCAATATGTTATATTTTCACAGTTGGAAATAAGTCAAATTTGTGGTTTACTGGTTACCAGTTCATAAAGTATCAACATCATTTTAACTGAATTCCGAATCTTAGAATGTTAATATGAAACAATTTCTGACCACAAATTAATTTGCAGAAGAATGACAGCTCTCTCTCTTGAGGAATGAAGCTAATACGTAAACAAGTAATGAAGAATTTCAAAATCAGATTTTCCTCCATAAGTATACATTCAAGTGACTTCAATTATGTGTATATCTGACTAATTGCATTGTAGGATTAAAAAATATAGAAATATACAAAAAACTTCCTTACTGTGCACAGTTGTTTTGAAACTAATCTAAAAAGCTTACAGGCATTTAATATTACAGCTGAATTTCTAAGCCATCTATAGATGTTGCGTGGGTGGACTGAAAGAAAAAAAAAGTGATTAGCTGCTTTATTTCTCCTGACTTTTAAATTGTTGACATCTTTCTATTTATTTCTCGATATGTCCTTTATGACTAACACCCAAGGATAGATTCTATCGATTAGAATTTTCTCCTTTAGGTATCATAGGACAGTACAGATTATCAGAATCTATAAAATCTCTACAGAAAAAGGAGCACAATTCCACCCTTATTGTTTTATTCATAGTATTAGTGAAAAATAATAGCAATTTTGAACATTTTACAGGGGAAAATTTATTTTAAAAAGTGTTATGGAGGTATGTAGAATTAAGGTTGAATATTAAAAAACTAAGCCAACATCCTCAAAATGACAGTAGACTGGCATGAAATAAACAAGATTACACTGGCATGAAATAACCTCTGCTGTGTAGGAGGTGAGATCAGATGATCTAATGGTTCCTTTTGACCTTAAATCTGTGGTATTATGAAATTTCCTGACTTGTCACAGTGTAGAATTTTTGTTGAAGAAGCGGCATGTTCAGCCAGAAAGATGAAGAAGGCGGCTCTGTCAGGGACAGTAGAAATGAGTTTTGGAAATCGAATCCAATACATCAAAAGTGTCAAAAGAGTTGTGAATTTGAAACTGGGGAAAGTAAATGTCAGGAGTAAGGGAGGACTTTAATAAGGGGAGGCATTAGAAAGTCTAGCCATCTCGAATTATCTAAATGCAAGTTATTACAGTTCTATGTTCCCCTTACATCTTTCATAAAGTGCATGCTTCCTTTCATGGATTGCTATGCTTGACTCCTTGTTGCACAAACATTGATATTATTCTGCTAAATGTTTACCTATGCTGTGTATAACCTGGGATGTGAAGTAAATTGATTAGCCCTGTCACCTTTTACAGTTACCACCAAACTCAGTAAAGAAGAGCCTGTTTCTTGTGCGATCCATCTGTTCCATTGGCGGACAGCTTTCTGACATGGCAGTAGTCCAAAGACTGACCAGGATTACAAAAGAAAGTAGAAAGGTTTATAGCAGCTATGCTATCTGGAAGGTCATGACAGGAACCTGACAACAAAAATTAAGGGCTACCTGAGGAATATGATCACATTAGCACTGAACTATTCAATGTGCCCGTTGTGATGAGAATCATACTGTTTTGTGTTTAGTATTTATTCCACAGCAACTATGGCATCAGTATTCAGCTCTCATCAGTAAATGGTAATTGTCAGTATGCATGTGGTTTGGCAAAGAACTTGATAGACTTCTGTGACAGACAAGCATTTCCTAGCCCACTGAGAAGCAAGTTGTTAACAGAAAGGCCCAAAGATTCATTAAAGATATTGGGAACAGAAATCTAAACTGGAGTTGAATGCCAATATAAGCAGGATATTCTGCACTGTTGGCATAATTACCCTCTTCACAAAAAAAAAAAAAAAAGAGCTTTTATCCTGAAGCCAGTTCAGACAAATGCAGATAAAATTCCAATTTATGGAAAGACACAAGCCACTTCTTTACTTTTAGTCCACCCACATAAAAACAGCTGAGAAATTCAGCTAAAATATTACATGCCTATAAGCTTTTTGGATTAGTTAAAAAGCAACTGTACACAGTCAGGAAGAATTTTTGGTAATATTTCTGTCTTTTTTTAATGCCACAATGCAATTAGTCAAATGTTCACAGTGTTACAGATCTTACTTCAGAAACTGTCAAGTAAACAGCAGCTTTGAAGAATTTGAGCAAGTTCTTCTGAACGGAAAGACAGAACAGACACTGAGACAGGAAATCTTCTTCTTTACAGTTTTGTTTTTAAGGTACCTGGCTTTATACAAAAAGGTCATCATCACCCCTCAGCACTTACTGTGTATTACAACATATACTTCACCTTCAGTAAATATAAAGGTAGAGCATGGGTAGCTGTAGGCTTATAATGGTGACTTCTGTGCCTGCAGGATGATAACATGCTTACAAGTTTAGTCACCTACATATTTAGACAGTTTTGAACTGGGCTGTTTTTATAGTGCTTACTGAGTTTTAGGCAATTATGGCCAATGTGGCTAATGCTATTTGCCTTCCTAACAGAAAATACTAGTCATGAAAAGCAGAGCTACTCAGAAACTTAGACCAAAAGATACTGTTAGACACAAAGAAACATCTGTCACACATCAGTTCTGGTTGTATTCAAAGCATTTGTTTGATTCTGATCTGTTTACAATAGGATGCATATCTTCAGTATGTTCCAGAAAAGAAACAAGTAGATCAAAAATGCGAATAAATATTTGAGCATCACATCAGGTGCCTTCTGTTTCCTGGAATTACTGGCTATCTATCAGCAGTATCTGGCAATTTACATTTGCCAGACTCACTGTGTAGTTTGGCTCTCTGGATGCTAATAAAAATGTAAATCCTCCATGGAAATCCAAAGTTCCTGGCAGATTTCAGAATTTGCAGCAATCTCATGCTTACTATTTTATACTTACGCTGCTTGACCTGTAGCCTTGTACATGCAGCCCAAGCTTCCTGAAACCCTTTGATGATGCAGCATACAGAAGGAGGCACTTTTTTCTGCATTATGTGTCAGGGAATATATAAACCCATTGGCTGAATTTGCCCACTCCTTCAGCTGAAAATACTCATAAAATACCTCAGTGCATGTTGCATTGTGTATGTGTTTACAGCAGTAAAGGTCATTGTCACAGTTCAATAAATCACACTGTACACTCACTTTTCCCCCGGCAGCATATTGCCTCATACTACTTGCCATACTTCTTGCAGGCATCCTGTACAGAAAATTACTTCTTCAAAGCCTATTTGGGGAAGCAAAAAAAGACAAGAACATTACAATAGCTTAGGTTAAAAACCAGCATAATGTAAAATTATATGATATATGTACAGACTGGGGAAAGAAATGGTGAAAAGCAGTGATATGGAAAGTATGGAGATCCTCACTGATGAAAAGTTGGACATTAGTCAGCAGTGTCTTGGCAGCCAGGAGGGCCAACCCTGTCCTGAGGGGAATCAGGCACATCATGGCCAGCTGAGCAAGGGAGGGGATTGTCCTGCTCTGCTCTGCTCTGCTCTGAACTAGGGCAGCCTCATCTCGAGTGCTGGGGGCAGTTTTGGGTAATAAAATATAAGAAAGACACTAAACTGACAGCATCCAAAGGAAGGACATGATGATGGTGAAGACATACACAGGGAGAATGAGGTCACTTGGTCTGTTCAGCATGGAGGAGACTGAGGGGAGATCTCATTGCAGTCTACAGCTTCCTCATGAGGAGAGGAGGGAAGGGTGATCAGTGACAGGACCCAAGGGAGTGGAATATGAAATTGTGAAAGAGGAGCTTAAGGTTGGATATTAGAAAAATTTTCTTTACCCAGAGGATTGTTGAGCACTGGAAAAAGCTCCCCAGGGAATTGGTCACAGGATCAAACCTGGCAGAGTTCAAGAAGTGTTTGTACAGCATTCAGACACATGATGTGATTCCTGGGGCTGTTCTGTGCAGGACCAACCAGGAGTTGGACTTTGACAATCCCTGTGGGTCTCTTCTGACTCTATTATTCTGTAATTCAATAGTAATGTGGGTGAACGTATTATAGTAAGTATTAATGTGTAAAGGAATGTCTCTATCTTATGGTCAATATCCATGTTTGCAGTATCAAGAGATCTTGGGATGATACTTTGATCAAGGGAAGGCAAGTGTATGTATGTAGATTTCTGTGAGGTTTTTTTGTTTTGGTTTGGTTTGGGTTTTTTTTGATAGGTGTTGTTCACTGTGATAGCAGCTGAATATATCTACAGAGTGACTGAAAATTATAAAATACCTAAAAACGGAAGTGTCTCATATCCTATATGTATTACTGTAATAACTGGGAAAAGTTTCTTGTACTCTGCTCTCTGTGAGGCCACTGTTTCATAATTTCATAGAAGATTTGGTTTTTCTTGACCTTTTTGAAAAGTTGTTGTTTTTTGGTTTTTTTTATGAAACTTAGTGAAATCACTTGAAGAACTCAAAACATCTAGTCAAGTATGTCCATCTTTCCAAATATCTCTACTTAATGTTAAGAAATTGTTCTTTTTCTAAAGTCGGTTTGTCACAATTACCTCTGATTACTATAGAATAAACTTCTGTGTTTTGCTCATCATTTGACTTTCCTAATGAATTTGAAATTTTTATTGTTGGCTTCAGGTTTGGTTATATTGCTTTGGGTTATAGCTACTTCAGTTTTTATCAACTGACTATTTGCCCAACTTGAGAGATCATTCATTATACCAAATGGATTATAATATTATTATTACAGCAATTGTGGCATAACTGGAAGTGGTTAAATCATACTGGTGAAAAATTTCAGGAAAAAAAATAAAAATATCAGGCTTTGTTATAACTCTCAAAAAAAGAAATCAAAACAAGCATAACCTTTGAAAGCAAAAGTTCAAGAAGCTTTTAAAAAAAGTTGCCATATGAAAGCGGAATTATAGGAAAAAAATCCAAACAACATTTTATTTGTGCCTTTCAAGCAATAGTGAAGAACATGCTTGGAGTGCAGTATGTACAAATACAAAAGTCACCACTTTGAGTGAGAAGTTTCTCTTCTACTGGAGATTGACAGCCATGGTGGAACAATCTAAGATTGAACAATATTTGCAAGAT
This sequence comes from Turdus rufiventris, assembly GCA_013186435.1. Classification (NCBI taxonomy): domain Eukaryota; kingdom Metazoa; phylum Chordata; class Aves; order Passeriformes; family Turdidae; genus Turdus; species Turdus rufiventris. The sequence goes on from PYHW01010678.1 coordinate 6,237,827, forward strand.
TGGTAAATAAGAATTTATTTGAAATTTAAAGTACTAGTGTATCACGAAGGAGAAAGGATCAGTTCTTGGTGCAAGACAAATCTGTAATACAAATCAGTCAAGAAGTTTCTCTTCAAGGCAAATAGTTACAAAAAAAAAAAAATTCCATTGCATTCTTACAATGATGAAAAGATGTATTGTGAGTATCATATCTGTTAGAATAGGTTTAGTGAATATGACAGAGTGATTATTTCTACTTGTCACACCACTTATCTTGCCATCTGTGAATATAAATTATAAATAGACTGTAACACAGAGGTTTTCCTTCTAGGTCTTCTTGTATTCCTTATTGCAGCAGTCACCAACTTCCTTTTATCAAAACTGAACTACTTTTGTTTCTTGAAAGTTTTTATGTGACCTCTGCTAAGATACAGTGCAAAATAATTTAGGTAAATGATTCTCTGTTTTTATTTATGACAGTTCATTTATCTAAATATGTGTTTAGAAAAAAGGAAAAATATGTATAAAGAGAGAAAAAAGTATTTCCTGTATTAGTGAGAGTCCACCAAAATTCACTTTTATGTTTACATCATTACAAATTATTTTGCCTCATGACTATGGCTGATTGCAATTTTTCAATAAACAACATTTTCATTTGTCACAGGGGAAGTTCTGTTTTTCTTTAAAAGTACCTAAACATTAAAAGCAGAACAAAAAACCCAAAACTTGTAGCTCTTGAAATTCATTATTTCATATTTTTTCATCAGTTCATTTGTTTATATCCTCTTGGAGTTACTTCATAGAAGTCATGGAGACGAATTCTTATGACTTGAATTTGTCATCTCCACTAAGGGTGACTATTTATCAACTGGTCATTTTTTGCTGCTTTTTTTTTTTATTGATAGAGGACATTGGCATTCTTGGGGTTAACTACATCTTGTCACACTGCTAAAAAGAACATAGAGGCTTAATTCAATTGTCTAACCTTATGCTTTTTAATCTACATTACAGCCTCTAGAGCATCTGCCCACAAGTGGCACACTATTGAAGAGGCAGAAGAGAAACTAGAAAAACTATCCAAGTGTCTTAAATGATGCTAGAAACCTTGATTTAGGCAGCAAATGAAGCTCAGGAGCATAAGCCCTCATGTAGGTATCTACAAATGTTTACACTTAGTCAGAAGAGTCATATTCCTTTACTGACGCAGTTGTGCTTCATGCAGATGCTTCTCACCGTGGAATGGAGTGGGTTTGGTTTTTTTGCTCTTGGTTTATCAATTTCCTTCAGTCTGATTTCTAGTCTATAGATCCCTTGAAGTTACACCATATGGTAGATAGTTGAAAAGGGTGAGGGGTGAGTTTTAGAATTGCTTTTATAGGCAACCTATTCTTGACTAGTCCTTGACAAGATGTCTGACATATTCACACCAACATATATAGCTCACTCCCTCACAAAAATGGAAAAGAATGTCCTTAGAGGACAATCTGCTACCAGCCTTAAATAATGCTTGGCAGAGCTCTCCCTCAGTCTTATTCAGGAAACAATGTTTATTCCTGTGTTGTCCTCATACAAGACAAAATTGATCATACGTTTCTGAGTGCACATGTGTTATATGTACAAGCTACTGTGTGGCTCAATTCATTGAATGTACATGTAATAAAATAGGACTTTTGTGGAGACGATTGAAATTTCAGAATTTTTTTGAGCTCTGGGAGCACCTGTCATCAACACTATTATCACTATTTCTCCCACATTTATTGATCAGGACTTGTAATTGTAATTCTTTTATAATAAATACATGTGTAGTAGTCTTCATTGTTTCATAATGTTGATTTATTAAAGTTCATTATTTTTTTTTAAATTTATTTTCTAATATAGAAAAAAATCTTGCACTTCTGTGTTTTTGCTGTTCCTGCATACCTTGTTTAGCTGAGAAATAATGTGAATACTATGTGTATTACTTTAGAGTGCCAAAAAGAATATCAAGAGTAGAAAGAAGAATAAGACTTATTTTTTGGTAGTGTTTACTTAGATGTTTTTATTAAAGACAGGTGTGAATACAGAAGACATCAAAGCCTGTCAGAAAGTGCAATTATTTTCAAGTCTGAAAGTTTGCTTATTCTTCCTGATACTCCAAATATGCTGCTTGCAATTTATTTCAAAGGGTGAATGCTTCACAACAAAAACATGATAGAAGAAGGTTAGAAGTGGAAAGTGCTAAGAGCTGGCATATCTACTTAGTAAAAGCAGAATTAGAAATCTAGTTGGGAGTCTGCACACTTGGGGTGCTAAGACTATTGAAAACTACTCTTGAAGATCTTCCACTCACATCTTCTGAGGATGACTAAGCACTGCAGAGGTGGCTGTACAATAACAGTAGGAGTGAAAAGATTTTGAATGCTAAAGCAAATAGTGTTTGAAATGTCAGATAGGAAGCTCTAAGATGTTTCTCTTTTGCCTAGAGGTAGGCATTTCTGTGGAAAAGTTTGCACTTATTATTCATGAAGCACAGTGTTGAGTGTGCTGGTTTTGAAGCAAATCTAAAACATAGTTCTGTACCAGCTACTATGAAGAAAATTAACTCTATCCCAACCAAAACCAGCTATGAAATTATGGTTTTGTAAGGAGCACTGTGGAGGCCCTTACAACTGCATGGTTATGGTAGGTGCAAGTTTCCCATGACTTATTTTTTTGCTTAGAGTAGTATTCTTGTACTAGAGATAGATGAACAACAGTCATGCATCCTCATATTCTCACCTTCTCATAGGATAAAAGAACAGTAAGAATTTAATAGGAATTTTTATTATTATCAACCCTAATACACAAAGGTTAAAGAGGAAACTCCATGTCTACCTTTTCTTCCATTAGTTGTCTTATCTCTTGTATTAGAATTTCGGGGTTATAAAATATAAGGAACCCAAATACCCTTTTTTTTCACTCCTGTTTCAAAGTTCTTTTCTTTCATCTAAAGCTCACTAATTTTTGTTATTTGGTGTTAACCTGAACATGGCATTTTATTTGATCTGTTTCATGCCACATATATATTACCCAAATCTTTCAGTAAGATAAATTTAGGGTGGACTTTCTATTTCTGAGAAGTAGCACATATATAGAATAAAGAGTTTTTGTTTTCTTTTAAAAATTTATTAACAGAAAATAGGACTTATTATGATTAAGAGAAAAGGATAGAATGAGATAGTTCATTTCAACAAGAATTGAACACCTCCTAGTCCTTTGTGTCTTTTGAATATTGCTATCTTGACTATTAGGCTGCAGAGGCTTTGAAAATTAATCTTAGAAGTTCTATCCAGGAAAAAAATTTTGCCATAATATATCAAAACAAATTTTTCAGCTCATTAAGTGGATCTTGCTAATACAACAAGACTCAGTTAGTAAATACTTCAGTTTATTCAGCTACCTTTTATTTTTACCTGGACCATTAAAATCTTCCACTGAATTGCAACTATTAATTCAGTTCATAAATCTAAAGGAAAATAAAAGATGCTCAGTGCACATACAAAGTACAAAATATTTGTCTGTTCCATCTATTATAGGAGTCACATAAATTTGTTAAGATTCAAATTAATCAGTAAGTTTTGGATCAATTCTTAAACATCCACAAGATTGTATTTTAAGTATATGTGGCATCAGACTATATAATCTGTGCCCTTTCAGTATTTTCTTCTTAAAAAAAAAAAACATTGTGAAATACACACAAGCTAACAAAAATATAACAACAACAAAAAAAACCCCACAAAAAACCAAAAAACCCACCAAAAAACCAAAAAACAAACAAACAACCAACAACAACAACAAAAAAAGAACACAAAAACCCACATAACCTATAAGCACAGGTAGCTTCCATATATGTTTTCAGACATCTTCCACTATCCCCGTCCTTTTCCCTCCTTGCCACACACAAAAAAGAACTTCTCAGCAAGACGTCAACACCGTAGTTAAGCCTAGAGACATTTCTGAGCAACATTTCTTACAGGATGGGTATGACATCTTTTGCATCTGTTTGGAAATTAATCACCAAGAGAAGCACCAGCTGTGCTAAAAGTCACATCCAAAACCAAAATGAGAATGTAGACTGAGAGGATAAGATTTTTTTTTTTACCAGTTTATTGAAGATTGTGAATGTGGTAATGCAGATGAGGCAGGCAGGGTATATTCAAGACGGATTTGATGTATCTGACTTCAGCAGAAAGATGGATAGAGGGGGAAACCAAGGCTCTACACTGGGCAGTACAGGGAGAACAACTGTTTCATTGGGAGGAGAATGCCAGCCTGCATTAGGGATTGCCCTGAACAGTGATGTGTGTGGTTCACTTCTCCCATGGTTCTCTTCCATAACATCTTTGTCTCAGTTTCACTCCATGTTTCTTTATTCCCCCTCCTGTCTCCTGCCATTACATTTGTGCTTTCAATGTAATAGCTCCCTTCACATTTTTTACCACTGAACCTTTAACTTCCATATTATTTACCCATTTCCTACTGTAATGTATTATATGTATTACTGACACATTTGTTTGTAAGCTTTGCATCAGCCAGTGTCTGACTTTTCCATTTGGATCATCAACTTTATCCAATGAATGTGTTTAATTGTAACAAAACCCATATATGTCTATATGTCTCATTTAGGTTAAATAAATTTAGTTTGTATTCATGTTAGAAGGATTTGCTCACCTGCTTTCCTGCTTTCTCCACCTCTCAGGAAATTAATTAGCAATTTTTAAAGTCTCGGATTAGTTTTCTTGGGGGTTTTTTGTTTGTTTTTTTTTTTTTAATTTTCTGCCTGCTTAATTAAGTCACTGTAGAGAGGGAATTTTTATACTGTTTTCTATCATTGTACAACAGAGATAATACAGACAAAAGAACAATCATCAGCACAATGTGACTGATAATGTAGTCTTGTATTCTTTTTCTCCTCTCAAAATGAAAATAATTGTTCATTCTTATTTTGTAATGTGGATTGTTTCACTGAACTGGTTTGCAATATGACTCCAACAGTTACACCATCAGCAAATGTCAGTGCATTTGTAGAAACATGAAGCTGTGAAAGTGTAATCAGAATGAGAAAAACTTCAGTTCACCCTCAATTAGATATCTCTACTTGGATGGGTGAGAATCCCTCTACGCGTTGTTTGCCACATTGACTAGAAACTCAATTCATTTGTGAGAACACAAAATTTTTAGTGGAACTGTAGATGATTGACCTAACCTCCAGTGAGTCTAGCAGCTTGTGGCAAAGCCCTGTGTTGATGTTTTGCATGGGACAGATAATTTCAAATGGTTCTGCACATTTAAGTTTTGGCAATTGAATTAAGCATCCAAGTTTATGTATTAAAAATACATTGCAAGCAGATATATTTAGGTTTTTAAGGTTTTTTAGGGGTTTTTTTGACCATGTTGAAAGATGTAAACTGTAAAGCAATGTCCTTGCTGTATCTGTGGAACCAGGTTCTGATTTTTTTTTTTTTTTTTTTTTTGGTAGTATNTTTTTTTTTTTTTTTTTTTTTTTGGTAGTATACTTACCAAAAGAGGAATGACTTCTTCAGAAAACTGATACATCACCTAAACCTGTAATTGTTGAGATTTTTTTCTCAGAAGCCTGGTTGACAGTCAAATCTCTATTACCCCAGAATCTGTTACCTAAAACTAAAAGACCACAGCCATCCATTTTAGTATTGGTTAAGCAATTTGTCATGTTAGATAGGAATATTAGAAAGAACAGTCAAAATCTATTCAAAATATTCAGAGAAGTAAACCTACAATTATAGTCAGATGTAAACACATTTTAATCCACTGTAGTAATCATTTACAGATTTTTTGTGTTTCTAAGACCATGTTTACTTTAATTTTTTATCCTTTCATCCAGATCTAACACTTTATATTATATTGTCTATTGTCTTGATTTTTTTGTTACTTCATGTATTGTAACTTTATATAATTCACCAAAGTAATAGCAAGAGTGGTAACAAAATTAAATAATCAAAAAATTCCTGGTAAGCACCAAAGGATGTACTAATAGGAGGACACAAGGAAAGAGTACTTTACTTTTAGACTTATTGCCTTAAGACTTTAGTTGAAGTGTTCAAACTGTTTTGAAAAGATTTATGTTTTGTGTTATGTAGCCTTAAGTAAAGAAAGATGCATTTAGGATATGATGCCTACTAAAAACTATCAGACTTATTCTCAGAAATGCCAGACATCTATCAAAAATCCTTAATTTGGCAATCTCATAATTAGAAAAGGTTTGGAATGCGAACCTAAATATTTCTTGATTTTCATCCAAGTGGCATAACTATCAGTGTCATGAAAAACTGCCATAAGTATTGTTACTCTTCAATTGCTGTCCTGAAGCAGCCATACAGAGAATAGAAAAGGGGTGTTTTAATAATGTTGACAGTTCAGACAGCTTCTTTATGCTGTGAGGTTTTTTATTCCTTTCAAAAATGAGAATTTGAAAGTAAAATTACTACTTCTTGCCTTTTTTCTTATTTTTTTCCCCAGCAAGACTGTATTTTTCATAGTCCTGTTGTAATCAAGGTACCTCTCAGAGTGATGAAAGTTATCATGATTGCAAATGACCTATATGCTTCAAAAATTGTCAGGATTGTTCAGTTAACATGCTCTTGTTGAAGTAAGAGAAAGTAAAGTTTCAGGAGCAGTGAACTGCCTTGGTAACAGAATGTTAAGGGGTTTGAATGAAGCTTAAAGACCAGGTAGTCCCAAGTCTCCATGGCAAGGACATGGCAAGGAACACCTCCTTCTGGACCATTTGCTCAAGGCCTTATCCAACTTGGCTTTGAACACCACCAGACTTGGGGCATACACAACCTCCCTGGGCAGCCTGTTCCAGTGTCTCACCACCCTCAAAGTAAAGAATTTCTTCCACATATCTAACCTAAATTTGCCCTCTTTCAATTTTTCCCAATTACGCCTTGCTCCATCACTACAGTTCCTAATGAAGAGTCCCTCTCTGGCTTCTCTCTAGGGCCCCTTCAGATAATGGAAGGTTGCCATGAGGTCTCCACACAACCTTCTCTGGGCTGGACAGACCCAACTATCTCAGCCTGTCTTCATAGGAGAGGTACTCCAGTCCTCTTATCAACTTTATGTCTCTCCTCTGGACTTGCTCCAATAGTTTCATGTCCTTGCTATGGTGGGAACACCAGAGCTGTACACAGCACTTCAGGTAGGGTCTCACAAGGGTCAAGTAGATGAGGAGGATCTTACATCATGTGCAAGAACAAAGCACACAAACACAACCAAGTCTCTCAGGTCATTTGGTGATCTTCATTGTTTATGGAAATATTTTGATTTTCATTAAATTCTTCATCAAAATGCATTTAAAATCGCTCTACACATATTCCCTCACATCCAAAAAGCATATTGGGTTTACAGCAAAACCCAGGGACTGTTGCCAACATTAGATACTTGTTACACACACAATTCTGCTAGAAAATTTCTTCCAGCCTCAAAAGCTTGTAACCAAAAGAGCAGTGCTATCGAATGTCACGAAAAAGGAAGTATCACTATCACCATTTACAGGTGGTTAGATACAGTCAATTAATTAAATTTTCAGTGGAAGCCATGTTTGTTCATTTGCACCTTTGTATAAATACCTGACTCAATGAAAGGTTATGCCCAAATCACTTTTCAGTTTATTGGCTGCAAAATAACCCTTTAGATAACGTGTTTTTTTCAGACACATTTGCATCATGTGTTGCATGGGACTGAATGCTCGTACTAAAGAGCTGAGAAAGTAATGAGTTTTTCCATACAGTTTAAAGCATTGTTTGGCATAGAAACATTACTTACTGAAATAATGATTATGGCAACTACGAAAATACATATAAGATACTCAATTCTCATAGATATCACTGAGATACATTTTACTTATATTTTATCCCAAACTTTTTAAGAAATAAACATATATGAATTATTTTAGCGCTTTCTTCAGGGTGAAAAGTTTCTAGTTAAAATTTCCTTTATAAAACTCAGTGAAAAAAAAAATATTTTTAGTTCATCTGTAGCTATTATTTCATGTAATGAAGTTGAGATTTTGGAATATTTTTTTCATCCTTACCATTCCATAACGCTGTATGTGATGGGAGCTGCTAAGCAAATAATAATGACTATTTTGCATGTAGGCAATACCATAGGCGAGAATTTTTTTACCAGATATGTAAAGTCATCTATTTTTACTTTGACTATTTCCTTATTTTCTTGATTATTTTATCTTTTAACAACTTGTCTATGGAACATGTGTTTAATTTCTCTTGCCGGATGCTTGATTGGTCTTTAAAAAAAACTATTAAATTTCTAAGTTACACCTGGTGTTTTGGTAATGTCAAAGAATCTCTTCTGTGCAAGTAATCAATTTGGCCTTTTGGTTTTGTTTTGTTTTGGGTCCCCTCCCCCCTCCTCCTCACTGTTAATGGTGAAAAACTTACCTTTTTGGTCATGTTAAAAGCAAAAATGTCAGAGATTTCCTTTGGCTACCTTGACACCTAAAGCTCCATACGAAACATTTCCCAGGAAACAGAGTACAGAGCTCAGACTGTCATGACCACACTTGCCTCTACTCCAGATTCTACTGCTAAGGTGCAAATAGAGTGGATTGGTACAGTGAACAAAATAAATAGAGACTTTCTAGTAGCCAGGTATTCTCAGAATTATTTGTAGATCTATATGTTTTCCCAAGGAGAGATTTGATGAATCAGCATAGTGAATCTCTCTTGAGTAATGCATAAAGATGATTTCCATAAAGTTTTGTGTTGCTTCAAAATTATCGGTATCAATTCCAAATGTTGACATCGCAGTTATACATAGAAATGCACCACTTTTGAAGAGACTCTGGTGGTTGTGATATTTACTCTGAGCTGCTGAAAACATAAGTACAGGTCTTTCTCCATCTAACGTTTTATTACTTATACAAAAATTCCCAACAAAAATAATTAGGCAAAATGCATGTAATCAGGCTAGCATGTCAGCAATTAAGGTACTACAATCTGGTACTCTAGTCTACAATATATGGGGTCGTCTGTGTTGTTACTCTTTTTTTTTGTCTGTGGAAGGAAATTTACTTTATAAAACAGACAAACAAACCAAAACAAACAAAAAAAAAGACATTTCTTCGTAAAGAAAACTCCTGTGCAACTCTAAAAGTTTATTTTCCACTAGTATTATCCACAGGTACCTGGAGAGGGATTTTTTTATGTCACACTCAGGCACAAGGATTGTGTCTAGTTGTTTATATATCCTTTGGGAGAAAGAAAGATGTAAAGGGAGAGTCTAGGAAGGTTTTGAGAAATGAAGAGAGGATGTACTTATGAAAACTAGGAGAGGGAAATCCTTACAATTTCAGTGCACTTATGCCTAAATTAGTCATTAATGGACTCTGTTTCTAGTGGGTAGGGAGAAAAAAGATTACTTGGAACAAATTAATCTTCTTTTTTTTTTTTTTTTAATAATACAGAAAACTGTATCTCAGTTATGTTGCTGCCTCATGTATAGGGAAGAACACAAGAAAGTGAGACAACACAGGTAATGGAGAAGACTATTCTATTTTACTCAAAGGTCTATTCAATTGGTCTGGAAAATAAGAAAGAAAACGTAATATCTAAGACAGAATACCACAGGGACAAGTGAAGGCATAGTCACAAGGAGCAGAAAAGTAACCTTGATCCATTGAAAGCAACTCAATCAATGGTAATTTAACAAAGTTGAGGGTGCTGTGAGAGCCTGGGGAGGACCTGATAATCTTTTAGTGATTGGATGAAGGAAACAGTTGTTGGACATACAAAAAGGCATATGGTGGAAATGTCCCTGAAGTGAAAAGACTGCTCTATGAAGCAAAAGGACTCACTTGTCAGTCACCAGTGGTGCTCAGAGGACTGATTCCATGCGCAGTAGTCCTTCCTCATCTGCACTGTGGCTTCTGAATCTCCCTCACTGGAGATATTCAAGAACGCTCTGGACAAAACCCTGTGCCCTGTACTCTAGGATGACCCTACTTGAGCAGGGAGGTTGCACCATGTGACCCCCTGGGGATTCTTCCATCCCAACCCATTCTGTGATTCAGATGGCTTTTCCTCTGCCTGGTTTTGCAGCTAAAAGAGAAAGGCATTATAACTGCAGGTGACAACACATGACCATGGAACAGAAAATAACTTGATGCACTACAGAGCATTAGGACAAACTCTTTTCAACAACGGAAAGTGAATTTATATTCTGACATGTTCTTCCTCTTTCTCACCATGGTTCTCTGGAAATCAGTCATAAAATATTCTCTTTGCCAACTGCATACTTTCAAATAATATTTAAGAAAGAGAATTATGTACACAATGTTCAGTCACACATTTGAACCATAAGGGGAAAAGAAACATAGTGACCTCATTTTTTTGTCTGTCGTAACAATTGTCTCACAAAGTTAGGGAACTAGTAAAAATTTGGTTATGATCAGGAGCACAGATTCTAGTGTTTATAGCAGTGATTATAACTGCTAATATAAAATATATTGAATGATCACTGTCAGTTTTGAAAGTGCTACAATTTCTATAAGTTATGCTGTAGCAGATATTTTATTTAAATCTGAATTTCTGTTTCATTTCAGAGCTTGTTGCATCATATGAAAATTCTTAAATAAAAATGTTCTGAATCTTTTAAATATCTAGTACAATTAATTTGATTTAATCTATTAAATATTTAACTTTTAGCTGCAAGGTACATTTAAGAAAAACATCCAAATTACATGTAAATAAGGCAGGAACTTGCAATGGACTATTTCTGGAAATTCTGTGGAATTTTAGCTCTGAAAAATATCTGCATTAATCATCTTCTATTGTTTTCAAAATCAGATATCTACTTCGTGTATAATGTCTTTTGTTGTAATTTTAAAGTAATAAGTATGGGAAAACACCAGGTCCCCGTGATTCAACTGCTAGAGCTAATTCTACAATGTTTTACCAATGTTTTAATTCACTAGACCTTTGTGTCTAGCCAATTTCTAATCATAATCCATATCAACAGAGGACAAAAACAATGTTTGCCTCTAACATAGAGGGGTTTAAAATTCAGGTGACAGCAATGTGAAAATGTACTGAATAGAACACACATTAAATTGAAAATCATGTAAATCCTGCAGTGGGCAGGAATGGAAACATGTCATGCAGACAGAACTTTGATTTATCATTGCAGTAATTGCAATTTTATCAATCTCATCAGATTATAGCAAGTAGATACAAGAAATCCAGTCCTATAAAACAAAGATCTATTGTTCTCCCCCTTACAGGGTCTTTCAGGCCTTTGATCTAGGCTTTGACAATTTTATAATTCGCTAGTATTTTTATCCTCCTCTTCCTTCCTCCATGAATGACAACAAATAACTCATAATCCTACCTTAATCTGGTTAATTCAAAGTTCCTTGAAGGAATGTTAGATGGAAAAATTCTTCAGAAAAGTTTTATGGAGTGACTCATTAAGGTGCCATAGACAACCTTCATGGTGATCTATGAATAATGAAATGGATTTAAAAGAGCCTTGTGAATTGGTGTCTGGTCTGGTTGATTAGAGCTAGCACTTGATAAGCTGTAGTGTACAGCATTACTGAGCTGCAATAAGGTATAAAATAATACTGTTAAAAGTTCTAGAAAAGGGGAAACAGAGTCATTAGGAGGATTTGTAGGATGAAAGGGAAAGTGTGGATAAATGTCCATGCAGATAGCCACAAAAATATTTGAAGAGAACAAAGGGGGCAGTATTTATACTACCTTGACCAGAGAAGATACTCTGACACTAGAAAGAAAAAGAGCTCAACTATGAAATCAAGTCTAGTGGAAGTACAGAGTCAGAAGTACTACATCTAGCACATAACCTAGTGTTAAAGAAAGACCTGAAAATATTAAACTCTCTACATTACTCTGAATGCAGCATCATATGGTACCTAACCCTTTATAGGCTTTGCTAGAAATACTTTTTATACAAACTTTTCCAAAACTTCATCACTTAAAAATTTCAAATACCATTTGAGCTTCATCAACATTTAATAAATTCTGAACATTTCTTCCTTCATATTTTCATCAGAACTGTCAATGCTCTCTGTTATCTCCACTAGAAAAAGAACTAGACTCCCAAAAGTAAGACTATTTTTTAAGCCTCTCTGCCTCTCATTCTGTTTATTATTATATCTTTTTTATGCTTTTCTCAAGGGGAAAACCTCAGCAAATGATAACATATCAAAGACCACAGGTTTTTCTAACATCATAGCAGTGGTTTGGGATGGTGTCTAAGGTAAACTCTTTTCTACGGATAAATGTTGGGCTTTTATTATATTTTTAAGTGCTGCCTCTAGCTAGGTCAGGGTCTAGAAATATTGAGTTAGTCAAATATGGAAGAAATGCAGGAACGAAAAATATCTTTTTGGTTTGCAAATATATAAGTGTGTCTATATATATTTATATCTTGAGAGAGAGTTTTTCTCTGTGTGTGTGTTTTTTTGTTTTTTTTTTTTTTTTAACTAGAAGATTGATAATTCTTCTAGTAATTTACAACTGATGATAAAAGTATAAGAGAAGCTGTCCACACAGCCTGTAATGAAAACTAACGAATATATTTGAGCACTATCACCAGATCTCTTGAACACCTTTGATGGCTACTACTAAACAGCTTGAAGATATCTCACATAGATTTTTTTTTTTTTTTAATACTGCATCTACACACAAGAATCACTATGTATCACCTTTGGAGAATCTTTAATCAAATAAATACCTATATGTGAACAAAGAAACCACATGTGCTGGACCTGAATGGGAGGGAGCTCCTTTTGCCTCAGCAGCCCTCCCAGTGCTGTGCTTTGCATCGGTAACACCCCAGTGCTTTGGCTACTGCAGGGCTGACACAGCATCAGTGCTCTCTCCCCAGAACTCGTCCACCAAGGGGCTGGGGGTGGGCAACATCCTGGGAGGGGACACAGCCAGGCCAGCTGACCCAAATTAGCCCAAGGGATTTTTCCAGATGACATCAGCTCAGATATAAAAGCTAAGGGAAGGAGGGGAGGGACAAGTCTTCCGAGATTAGGATGTGCTTCTTTTCAATTGACACATAATTAAATTCTTTGGACATAAGTAGCAGCAGAGGTATCCAGGTAACCCGCTACTATTTTCTTGCCCACATTCATGTCACAGTGAAACCTCTCTCAAAAGAGAGCATTTATTTTTCTTATGACTGTGAAGGATGTGGAGGCTTCACAAAGTGCAAGGATTCCTCTTACTAATCATATTTTTGACAGATTATTTGAAAACAACTTGGTGCACATATAGAAAATTTTGAAAATATCATTAGACTATATTGTTGTTACAGAACTGACAAAATTACTGAAAAGTTTACTCTTATTTTATTAAGTTATTTCCCTTCATCAGCAAATAAATAACATACATAAAGAACTAGAAAACAAATACTTTTGGAAGTTTGATCCACAGACAGTCCAGAAATACAGACAAGCATTTAGGTCAAACTAAAGGTGCCATCATACCCTCAATCTCTTACAGTACTGCTGCTTGAAAACATAGGATTTTTACATCTCTGTCTAGGACAGGGGGAGTGCTTTTAATACCATAATTGATTATTGGATAGAAACAGCTGTACACCTCCAGACTTCATGTCTGTATCCTTCATGTTTATCCCTGCCTGGTCTAGTAAACTTTAAAATTTATATCTCTTCCTATAGTTTATTTGGTCATAACAGCTGTTGCATAGCACATTTCTGATAGTTAGATCCTGACTCTGAACAAGGCACATTTCAAGTGACATTATCTCCATTGGGAAGATATGAAAAGGGGTCATCCAAATTGCAAAAGTATAATTTAGGAAAAAAACTCAACTGTTTTTTGCATTATGTGTTGTACTAAAGGAAAGATGGGATGTCACTTTCCACTATATAAGGCATAAATATATAGGGAGCATAGTCTGAGATGCATTTAAATGTGTTAATTTTTTGTCTGATTTTCTGTTTCATTGCCTCTTAATATATGGGTGCTCATACAGATTTAAACATATGATTGAACAAGAAAAGAAATAGAAAAACCACATGTATTTACCTCTCTAGCAGATTACTTCTGCTCTGAGAAAAAGGTATATAAACTATTTGTCCTACTGATCAAAACTAATAGAATTTCTCTCTCCTTAGTAAATTTAATGCATCATTGTTAAGAGTAATTATTTCTTTTATTCTCAACTTTTAATTTTCCTTCATTTTTCCTATCCATAGAGATGTAGCTTGGAGAAAAAAAATAATGGAAAAAGGATTAAGTAAAATAGGTAAATGATCTCTTTAGTCTTTTTAGGTTGGAATTTAGTAGGAGAGAGAATTTTTTGTGAGTGTGTTTTTTACTGTTCCAAAACCTTATTGGATTTTCAAAGCTAATATTTTAACTCTGTTGCCAGGAAGAAAAAAAAATTGCAAGCACAAGCTGCTGTTCTGAAAACATCGTTCTTGTAATTCCAGGCTTGTGTTTAATGTCCCCATGAGTGCCATTCCAGCACCACTGGCTTCTCTTTTGTTCTTGCAATTTCTGTTGATCGTTGTGTGCATGGCCTCTTCCATATGCTGACAGTAGGTCAAAGAAATAAGTAACACTGGTAAATATTTTTTTTCACATAAATAGCACTAAACTTTGAGTTAGACACACACACCAAAAAAAAAAAATAAATAAAAAAAAAAAAAAGAAAAGTGAAAGAAAAAAAAAGATTAAACTTACGATACTATCACCTAGCAATACTTATGCTTACTTCTATAATATATGGAGAAAATGTCTTAGGAAAATACAATTATTTGGATAATTTAGATGATATGTTATTACTACATGTAGTTTTCTTAACAATTTGTTGCATTCAAGTTAAAAAATAAATTTTATAACCTCAAATCAAGGCTGTTGGGGGAGAAGCAGAAGAGAAATACTATTCTAGTTCATAAGGTTAGTCAAGACTTACTGGTTGACCCACATTTAGTTCCAATGTGCTTTTTGTATACACACATGCGCATACATGCACACAGGCACAAGACACACACAGTAATTGAGGCAGGTGTACATTATATATCCATAGTTATTGCAACTTCCTTTTTCACTACATAAGCATAAATTGAAACCAAATATTCATGAACAGAAAAATATCTATATAATTTCTAATATCTGCTATAGATTCCACAAAGCAACAATATTAAAACAAGCATATGCAGTGGTAGCTGGATTTGTGCCTTCAGATTTTTTTTTGGTACCTACCTTGTTCATCCTGTTATCACCAAAACTGGCTCTACCTCCTCATTTTGCATCTGCATGAAAACTGTAATTGACAGCTACAATCCTGAGGCCTCTGATATCATCATGTGCTCAGACTTTTAAGGCCCCTGATGTCATCTATGCTCCAGTTTTTACTTTTAAGTCATAGACAAGTCATTTTGTACAGAATAACCGGTGGTTATCTCTGTATGTTTATATTCCAAAATTACCATAACCATAAGCATTACATCGCACAGTTGCATGGCACTGAAACTTGAAGGAATTTATCATGCTACAATTTGAAATAAATATTTGCTCCCAAATTACAAATAGCATTTCTTCCTATCCCCCTTGTCCTACCTTCTCTATCTTTTTTTTCCCTTCTGTTTCTTTAGGGTTTCTTTCAATGTAAATTAATTGTTTACCTTAATCTTCTTCATGTTTTTAATTTATGGGGATACAGTTCTGTGAAAAAAAAAAAAAAGCAATCAAGTCCCATTACTTTACTGAAACTGCCTCAAACTGTTTTTATAGATAAGCTTATACAGAATCAGTAAGAACTTATTTCTCTCCTATGTGTTCAAGGCCTGAAAAATGAGAAAGTTATAAAATGTTTTAAAAACCCCTGTGACAAGTAGGAAGAAAAAAAATTGCCTTAAGATCCTCTGAAATCATTGAAGTGCCTTTATTTCCAGGAGATTTTTTTTATATTAATATGTACTTAATACTATAATAATTTGGTTCAGATTTACAAAACTATTTGCTGTGTAGGAAAGATTCCATGCAGCAATAATTTCACATTGATTTTAGCAACTTTGGTTTGAGGAAACAGGAAGGGCTGATAGTTGGTCAGAAGATACCTTAAAAGGTCCACGGGCAGCCTAATTTTCTAAATCCTACTGAAAAGGATATCCAACAGGGAAAAAAAAAAATAAAAAGGACATAATATCTTTCGACAGTTCATACATATGTTGGAGCAAATATTAACTCTGAGCTAATGTAATGTCTAAATATTCCAGCATTCATAAGACTGCCCTGAGAATTACTGCTGGTTTTCAACGGGATTTATTAAACTATCTTATTTTAAAACTATTTGCAAACAACCACAACAATGCTGTATTTTTCAGTTGCCAAGTATTTAATATATAAGCACTACAAAGATTATTATGTTAAAGTTATGATTGTAATACATCTCAGCTATATTATTCCAAGGATTATGTCAATGAAAAAGTGAAATTGCATCTATTTTATTTACCTGTGATAAATTCAAGCAATGATAAATCTGGTATTGTCATTTCAAACTCTAGAGAAATTAAAACTATTCCTATTGTGCATACACTAATGATTGCTATAGGGCCAGTTTTTAAAAGGTTCAGAGTGAAAACAGAGATGAAACTGAAGCTCATGTGAGTTTTCAGATGGTGAGAAAAATAAACTTCACTTTCTAAAGGAAACTTTGGATGTAACTGCTGATGAGGAGTTTTGAGAGGCCAGTTTTTAGACTAGATGGAAAACACCAAATTTGAAATTTGAGTTTTCATATTACAGTTATTCTGATAGTGATCTACCATAAGGAATTTCAACTCTGAACTTTTAACATTTTTCTTTGATGATACTATTTTTCCATGCCACAACACTGTAAATAGGACAATGGAGATGGGCTATTTGGATATAGTGTGAAGGCATAATAAAGGTAACCTGGAAATGAAGCAGTTGTGTCACTCATAACCGTCAGAAATTAGGCATCTAGATTTAATTAGTTATAGAGAATCCCTCTGAAGGCAGTGAAAGACAACTTCCAAAGAAAATTTATCCTTTCTTGTAACAACTCCAAAAACTAGATGGACTCCCTCTTCTTTTTACTTCCTCTCCTATTCTTTTACCTGAAGAAAACCATTTACCTAAACTAGATACAAAACATAAGTGTCTGAATTTAGAAAAGTTGGATTTCTTCATGATGGATTCACCATGTACTGGCTGTGTTCCCAGGTAGAAGTAAGCTTTCAAATAAATATAATTCTGACTTACTGGTTTTGTTTACTTATTTTTGTTATAAGCAAACCATACTTCCAAAAGGACTGTAGAATATTCTTGATAACCTCTCACTGGCAAAAAAAACCAGGAGAGATCAGAATGCTTGGAATTTTTTTGTTGTTTGTTTTGAGGTTATTTTTTAAACACTATATTTGAGCTAGTCAGACTAAAGTCCTGCCATAATTGAAACAAGTAGTTTTATTATGCCTTAATTCATCATAATTTCACATGTTCTTGGTAGGGAAAGCTAAGTGTGCATGTAAACAATTGCGTAGATTGACTTCATCTCTAATATCCCACCAGTTAACACATGCACACATGCATGGGAATAAGAGGACATAAAAAAAAGCATTACAAATATATTCATTTTATACCTATGTGGAAACGTGAGAAGTCTATACATTTTAGTCCAAAAGTTGTGAAGCATGTGGGTAAATGGTCATTGGCAACTGCAAGATTGAAATCAAATTCTGCAGGCACTCATACGTTTTGCAGAAAAAGTGTGCTGCTTTCTTTGTGAAAAGAATGTGTAAGGGTTTATTTGCCCAGCTTTAATCCATTTTACTGAGGAAAATATTTCAACAGATGAAAGATGTACATCCTATTAGAAAGGGCTTCAGTGATTTTTTTGTGTTATGCAGATTTACTCCACTGGTCTTGAGAAATGATATTCAAAAAGAGGACAAATACTAACCTGTATGAAAATTAATATGATGAGTACAAAATATTTGTCTACTCTACTGTTGAACTTGTTTCTCAAAATCTTTTAAGTTAATTTTGTGCCTTATTTTGTAATTTATACTATGCATTATATACTGATTGACCTCTAAAACTAGGAATTAACATGTATATATATCTGCACTAGGATCTTTCTCCACCACTTTTCTAAGCGTTCAAAAATTATCAAAACCAATATGATTTTAATTTTAATGTGTCTTTTCTATTTGTAAAACAGGATCTCCTCATGTTCTACATATTAAACAGAAAGTCTGAATAGCATATCTAGTCTTGTATGCAATTTGGTGGAAATTCAGCAGTGAATAACATGAAAAAGGTTTTACATGGAAGAATGTTAAAAACTGACTATTTCTAGTAGAAGCATCCCAACTAACTCATAATCAAAAGGTTATAAATGCAAGAATGTAAAAAAAATATGCATAAAGTCATACCATCATCAGCTTAGATACACAATAAGTTATTTCAGAACATCATTAGTATGTATCACATACATGCTTAGAACACATAGGACTGATGTGATGGTTTTATTCTAAATACTATTGTGTATTCAGGGTTTATTTTTAACAAAAAAACCAAACAAACAAACAAACAAACAAACAAACAAAAAAAAACAAAAAAACAAAAAAAAAAAAAACAAAAAAACCAAAAAAAACCCACACAAACGCCAAAAACCCCACCAAAACAGGATATTGGACAAAGGTCTTCATATATTTCACAATTCCTGACCGATAGGGCACATATTTTGGTAAGGTAACAGCAAGACTTCTTTTGTATCTGTGGTAAGAATTACTGTGAGATGATGATGCAGAAGCTACCTATTAGCACTATACTGGGTACTTGATGCCTTAGAGACTTGCATTTGGCAGGTGAATCATGTTACAGAATTGATTCATGAATTGTCTTGTGGTGACAGGCACTATTTAATTGCTAGTATGCTTAAGAAAGTCTTGGCTGATGAAGACACAGGACAGATTTCAAACATACAGACATGACCTGTGCCACACTGTTTGCTTTTCAGGACTCTGTCTCTGTTTCATTTAGAAACTCCTTATGTGGTCAAGGCCAAAAGTTTCTTTTTTTTCCTGAAAATAATTCAACTGCCAACTTAATGGCTCAGTCCAGTATTTTTTACAGAGGACACTATTAAAATTTCAGAACCAAAGGCCTAAATGAAAGGCAGAGAAAAATCCTAATATAGCAGCTAACTGCATTGTACGGTGTAAATATGTATCCTGATACAAAAAATGAAATCTTTATGACTTTGTAAATGTTGACTAAATAAAAGGAAAAAGAATACTTCAAGCTGAAAACTCATATGGGTTATTACTGAATTGCTGCTGTTAAATTTCCACAAGGACTTCTTCAAAGGGGAGGGGAGAATCATTAATAATTTGGGCTCATAAGGACACCTCTATGAAACTGTCAAAATATATTTAAAAGCAAAACCAAACCAAAAAAACCAAACCAAACTAAACTAAACCAAAAGGAACTGAAAAAACCACACAACCAAACAAAAAATAAAACCCAACAGACCAACCTTATTCCAGGCTTTTCAAAATCTTATACACAACACTTCACTAAGGGAAACTGCTTAGCCTTGCAAATTACTCCAGTAATTAAAGGGTTCTGTATCAATTGAGGGAAAAGTTCAACGATACAAAAGAAATGGAGTTGTGGCAGTTGCAATTATCAGAGTGATAGAAAGTAAATTTTATTAATCCTGATTGAATTTAGTTTCAAATTTGAGGAATATTATCCTGAATGGTCATTATTATAAGCTAAAATAAGTAAAATTTATTAAATTTCTTATCACAAAATTTAAATTTTATGTTTTTGTCACTCTTTGATTTTACTGAATTTCAAACAATCATGGAATGGTTTGGGCTTTAAGCAACTTCAAATGTCATCCAGTTTCAGCCCTCCTGCCTTGGGCAGGGATACCTTTCACTAGACCAGGCTGCTTAATGTCTCATGCAACCTGGCCTTTAGTAAGCACTTCTACAAAAGGGGCATCTACAATGCCTCTGGGCAATTTGTTCCACTGTGTCACCAGCCTCACAGTAAATAATTTCTTTCTAAAAGTCACTTTAAATCTACTTCTTTTAGTTTAAAGACATTCCAACTGGTTATATTGCTATCTGACATTGTAAAGCATCCTTCTCCCCATCTAGGTACTGGAAGGCTGCTAAAAATCTTCCCAGACCCTCCTCTTCTTCATATTCAACCCCAAATCTCTCCTCCTATCTTCACAGGTGAGGCCTCCAGCCCTCTGACCACCTTTGTGGCCTGCTTGCACACTGCAGCAGGTCCGTGACCTTCTTATGCTGAGGGCCCTGGAGCTGGATGCAGGTGGGCTCCCACAAGAGTGGAGTAGAAGAGAAAATACCCCTTCCTCAACCTGCCAGCCACATTGATTTTCATCCAGTCTGGGATACAACTGTCTTTCTGAAGTACAATTGCGCAGTGCAGGGTCGTGTTTGGCTTCTCATCAACCAACACCCTCAAGTCCTTCTCTACAGGGCTGCTTTCAATTTATTCTCCTCCAATCCTGTACTTGTGCTTGGGATGGTCCTGACTCTGGCACAGGATCTTGTGTTTGGCCTTGCTGAACTTCATGAGATTTACACAGGCCCACCTATCAAGCTTGTTGAGGTTCCTCTGGCTGGCATCCCTTCCCTCCAGCTTGTTGACTGAACCCCGCAGCTTTGTGCTGCCAGCAAGCCTGCAGCAGATGTATTAGATCCCTCTGTCCGTGTTTTCAGTGAAGATGTTGAACAGCATTGGTCCCAACACCAATCCCTGAAAAACATAATGTTTTCAATTTCGCTACGAATCATCTCTTTAGTAGTAACTATCAGGGTAGAATATGAAATCAATTTTTATTTTTATTTTAATCCTGTATTTCTTTGCTTCAGTGTCTAAAATTCTGTTTTAATTTTGAAGGTCAGATCTGATCCCTATTTATGACTCTATTCACTACATATAGGCAAATCAATCTATTACAGTTTTTTTCTGATCTTTAGTTGTTCACTAAGAAAAAACTGTCAAATATAATCCAGGAGCTCCAGTGCATTTCTCTTGAAAATCCACTTCCATTAACTGGTTCTACAACCCTTTATGTAATCATGATCATATCCTAATACTTTATTAGAATTTTTTTCCTTAGCAATACTGTTTTATTTCCCAATATGTTCCTATCTGATCAGTTTTTTACTGAAAATTTCTGGTTTCACAGACGTTACACTACAATAACCAAAGAGAATGCTGTAAGTTGTTGCATAGGATCATGGAATATGTGCATGAAATACACAAGGCAAGACTTATTTGGAATATCTGATCTTTGTACTAATATATGCCTGTAATACACAAATGGTTAAGCAGTAGTTAAATCAGAAGTTATCATCTCAACAGGTTATGGCACTGCTTTAGTCCAACAGAGCACATGGAGACTTTTTTTTTCTGAGTTCATCAGCACATTTTATCTTTTGCTTGTTTGTTGTTTTTTTTTTTTTTTTAATTATCTAATATATATGTCCTCCTTAGAAGGAGAATCATGTAATATTAAATCTTCATGGAAAAAAATTCAGTTACAATTTTTAGATTAAAATATCCCCACAACTTCAACATGAGAGTACAGAGGCATACATTTCTATGCTATAGAGAAAGTATTCACTTTCCAAATGAAACAGAATTTCTTAATCTGTGCGATTCAATTTAATTTTTTCTCTTTCCAATTTAATTTAGAGATGCAGTGTTCAGTCTTGCAGTTCCAGCTGTGAGCTTTCATTGTCAGTTACTATAGTCTTTCTTACTATTGTGTCTAAAAACTAATTAATTTTAGAACTGGCTGAATTCTATGAATCATTCCTGGTTTTGTAGCAGTCAATAGGCAAAATATTGCCACATAATTTAACATCAGAGTCTGAAATTTAGGTTTCTAATGTAATTCTGTCAGAAGAAGAGATTAGGGCAAAGAAAACTGCCTAATATATGAATATATATTTTTTGTTGAATGTGAAGTATTATCTCATAGATCAGTTCATAAGTTTTGTAAAACTATTGTTTTCTTTACATGTACATCACCTATACTTCAAATCTAAGTACTATTGACTGCTCAATTGTATTAAATTAGATATTCTTCTTTGATTTCGCAATGCACAAATCTATGAAATAAAATTAAATCTGTATCTGTCATATTCCATTTCATTCATAATAGATGTATTATGTTACATCGTTATTTTCTGTGACAGTCATAAAATCAATTGCAGCATCTGTTGTAATTTGAACCATATAGCTAAATACTGAAAAATGTCTCTGTATTTAACTTTTTATCACTACTTATCAATCACCACTTATTTTTCCCCACTCCAGAAATTCTTAATTTGATGTATGTGAGATACTGCAGTGGAGATCCTTTAATTCTTTCAAATATTGGTCAATCTTAGATATCCTAATACCAACTAGTTTCAAAATGTTAAAAGGCTATAAAACAAAGGATTAGAAGGGTTCAGGATAGTGTGAAAGTGGGAAGAGCTTTTATTTTTTTCCCCTAACACTCTCTTACTTGCTTTCTCTTTTTCTGCGGAGATAATTTGATCTTTTATCAAGAGTAGGAGCTTGGACCTTCCCCTGAGGGTTGTTACTCTCTTGCTGTGGACTATTACACACAAACATGAAAATGTCCCCAAAGGGAATTATTTTGGTATGAGAACCACTATGCTATTACAGATTAATTTCTCTCTTAAAATCTATTGATTTCACACTGATTTCCCAATGCTCTGTTTTGTTCCAACATTTTGCCAGGGAAAAGAAGACATATTGCAGCTGGGGTTAGAAAGAACAGAGGGACATATTCAGTTCTTCTCCCCATTGGTGTGGAAAGACTGTGCCATGCTTATAGAAAAGAAATGAGAAAGAAGCTAATTGTAGTACAGTAGGTTTGAGTTGTGCAGGGTTCAGTACAGCAAGATCAAGCAAAATAAGACAAAGCCAGGAAGGTACCAGCAAGTGTGTCTCAACTTTTAGCAGTATGTAACCCTAAGGATTTTCCTTTTTAGGAATTATACAATGCAGACATGAACAGTATATTGTCTAATTCCAATGTGCTTTTGTTTAGTAAAGCAGATGTTGACTTTCTTATGTGATGCTTCTTATGGTATACTGAAGAGATTTTAGTTCTTTCTTACTGTACCTTCTCTGTTCTTCAGCCAATACATGGCCCATTTCATCAGCCCTTTTTCTCTTTCAAGATGATCCAACACATTAAGTGTTAGCTTCTGATATGGACTCCTCACAAGGGATCTCTAAAAAATCTTATCAAAAATGTTTACTGCACACCTTAATCATTCTGGCAGCTTGATTAATACTGAGATCTGACAAATTACTAAGATGATCATTACTTTAAAATGATAAATGAAAAAAAATGCACAAAAGAGTTTTATGTTAAACAAACTTTAGTTTTCCAAATTTGCACTCCTAAAATAGCTTTTAAGATTTCAGGTGGATGTGAGTATGACTGATCTGTAACTGTTCACTATAGCTGTAGTATTTTAAGACTTTTTTCAAGTTATTATGTTACAGTTCTTCACTGCTCTGAGAATTTTTTCTTCTATCAATTTCATAACAAATAAGAATCCAGATTCGGAGGTTTCTTTCTCTTAATTGCTTCCTTTGTTTGGTTGTGAAGGCATTTATAAAATATAAAAAAGATGTCTGCTATGCATTTTTTTCTTGAAGTTTATTAATTACCTAACACTATGTATATACATAAACATCTAAATATTTATTTACCTAAATATGTAAAATAATGCAAATGATGTTATGATGTGTGCCTTTTTGTTTGCTTCTGTTTTTATTAACAGTAGACTATATGTTAGATTTTTTAAATTAACATGGCATTCTTTATAATAAATGCATTTTTTTCATTACTTTCTTCCTCTTTAAAGTGAAGCTTTGACTACAGCAAAGATTTTGGTAATAATTAATATGTGACACAATATGCATGTATGTTGCTAAGGACAGAGCATGTTATCTGTGTGAGCAGTATTGAGAGTACCTAGCTATTATGTTCTGCTTTTCCCCCATGAATATTGAAGAACTTTTTAATGGCAGGTAAAATCTACCTTCCTGTATGAATAATATTCATGAATCACAGAAGATTATTTTTTTTTCAAGCTGTGCTATCCGAGAACTGATGGTGAAAGTATTACAAGGTACTACAACTTGGATTTCCTTTGTTTCCACATCAGTGTGAAAACCTATTTTTCTCTTGTAGAAAATATGGTGACAGCTTTATTTTTCCCTTACAGCCACATAGATTTTAGATGATCAGCAGCAGAAGGCCAAGCAGGTTATCCTGGAATGTGTGAAGAGATATTAAAGACCTATGATTGCACAACTGAATTGAGCTACAAATAGCTGAGCTCCAACACAGAAACTCAGACATGAAGTATCTTGAACTCTGTGCCTTTGTGGCAGTTACGTCTCTCCTCAGTACTGAAGGACTGGCAACAATGAAGTACCCAAAATATTTTTTTCCTCTCTTATTCCAAAACACATATTAGAAGTTGTTGCTGTCTTTGAGTTAGAAAGTTAGTAATTTCAACCAGTTTCATTTATTTAGTATATCACTGTGTTAACACTGTCTTTTAAAGCCCAGCCTACATGCTGTATAAGTTCCATTTACAGCTGTTAGACTAATGGCATTTTCATTACTGAATGTTGCTGTCCCATAAAGTGGCTGTTCATTTCTTGGAAAGAAATTCAAACAATGTATTCTTCTAATAGGTTAAAAAAAAATGAAGAAAAAAATCTTTTCTTGTGCTTGCATTATACATCCATGCCTAGAGAAAGCACAGCTGTTATTCATTCAATTTTCTTAGGAACTGAAAATCCCATGCTTGGTGGGTGTTCTGGTCATCTTGCAATTATTTTATCACATTTTTTCTTGTTTGCCTCTTCTTTTATTATTTTCATTGTAGAAAAAAGAATAAATAGTATATATTAATTCCTAAATAGCGTGACATATTACTCTATATTTTGGTACTGTGCTTTTGTAAGCCATTTTCCTTTACATATTATAGACAGAGAGAGTCTTGATGCAGAAAATCATGCCTTCAGTTATTCAGGACATTTTTTCTTACATTTGTTACAGGAAAGGTAATCTGTATAGAGATTGCCTTTTATTTCTTTGTTTGAGTATTGATCATTCTGCACTTTGAATTCACTACCAATTTTCTCCCTGATCATAACATTTTCTCTGCCTGGATCTTCTACTGTTCTAAAATTAACTCTTGCATAATAAATCATTTTTACACTTAATTTCATGTCACAGAAAGTAGTGTGTCACACATGTTATAGTTGTATAAAAATCAAGGTTGTGAATGTTGGATGCAGTTGTAGCTATGTACAACGTAATATTAGGTATTCAAATTCTTGTCCCAGGGCTGCATAACCACCTTATTGAAGATGATCTCATGGAAGGTATTTGATGAGCATACATTCTCTTTTTAGCATTTTCCATACACGATGAGGGAAAACATGAAAAATAATAAAGATACATGCTGAACCTCTGCCTCTCTAATCTACATGACCTGATTTTATCACAACTTCTTATTAAGCTACTACAGTTTAGATCAGTCGGAACTTCTGTATTAAATCTCAGTTCATTTTCAGAAATAAAAAGAGATGCATTCAAATAGATTAAGAAACCAAAAATGTTTTTACATGTATGAAACTGAGGGAAAAGCAATAACCAAGGAACTATTTCTGTGTCCAAATTTATTGGATTCTAATGGGATTTTAAAGAAAATATTTAAATAAAGCAAAAATCATGACTAAACTGCTGTTTTAGTGCAACTACTGGCCTTTAACTATGGTCAGCATGGATGAACCTCATCCAAGCAACCATTTGTTTTCTAAGTAGTGTCACAGAAGTAAATATACTCATGGATGTATGAAAGGGAAGGCTACATTCATCTGTATGTTGAACATTGAAAATCTAACCTTTTTGTTGAATATGGTTTAGCAAATCTTTTGAATATGATAGTATAGCAAAAACAGAGTGAAAAGTCATCAGACAAAGTTGTTAAATGACATATTAACTGTATGATGCATGTTTCAAAGGAAATATATAATAGCAGGTTTTGCTTTTCATACAATGCCACATGCAGTTGTGCACATTGTGGATGCCAATACCAGAAATCATTCTACTAAATATTTCAAAGCAAATTTGCATGGGCAGGAATTATGTAAGCAATTTTTCATCTGATTTACAATGAGAGAAGACCTACAGACTGAAGTTCTGGAAACTGGAGGCAGGGGAAATTTGCCTACTTTCCTTCCTGTGCTTAGGATGGCACTCAGACAGATATTCACAATATAAGTATAGTAGGCATCTACATAGACCTACTAATTCAGAAATATCTCTTTTGTACTGGAGATCACTAGATTATGTGATAAAAGGTTTGGCTCTGCTCATGAACTGTCACAGGCAGAGGAATCAGAATAAATTAATCACAGAAGTAAGCAGCCATGCTCCCTGCCACTGTCGTGGTTGTCACAGGAAGGCCATCACCCTCATGGTCTGGGTATGAAACAGGGTTAGTCATGAAGCACTTCTCTCAATCACCTCTCAGACTAAGGAGGGTTACTGCCTAGAATGTGGAATTCATGGGACAAGGGGAATATCTTTTTTTGATTGCACAACATTTTTTATCGTATGTTTAGGATAGGCAAAGTGAGGGAACAAGGTAGTTTTGGGCGAAGAACTACCATTGGAATGGAGGTGCAAGGGAATAAAAAAAGGACAGCTGCATGCCTGATGATCATTTTGTTTCTCTGGTCATTCCTTGCACTTGGTTACCAGAGACTGTTCTGGCTTCTTACTGAATTCCGTTACTATCTATTTTCCTTTCAAGGGAACTGTCTGTTCCATGTGTGCCTGTGTGCCTGTGTGTGTGGATGCATGCATGTGGACATCAGAATGCCAGTAACCATAATAAATCCATACAGGTGCCCAGGTGATTCCAGGGCTTGCAACCAGGGAAGGTGGGGTTATTCAAATCAGTATATGATCACTGGTGACTAACAACCTGGACTACCCAACAAGCAAAAAAAATAGACCTTAGAAATGGCAAACTTGAGTGGCCATAGTTTGGTGCCAGAGATGTGTGTGAGTGATCGCTGAGACAGATGGAGAACTTTTCTGCTGGGAGGACCAGCATGTCCAGATCAACTTTCAGAGGGACTGTAGTATCTAAGGATTGACTGAGAGATGGTGTGAGGCAACTGGACATGAAAGGATCCAGGGCCAGCTACTAGACAGACTCATTGTTTAAGATTAGTTATTGAATGATTCATACGTATGTATTTACAGAAGCATATTTGGACACTCATCCAAATCTGTCAGAGTGGGAAACAGGATGAATTGCTCAGTGTTTCCTGTTTCCTTGTCTTCTGAAGGTCTCTGTGTGAAACGACCTTCAGAAGAAATTTTGTGTATACTTATATACATACTGTATTAATGTGCTTAATGTCGGAAATATATGCTCACATTTGCTACTGATTGGATGTGGAGGCATAAAGCTGCAGTAGTCAGGTCTCTGTTAGGCTGCAGGATTTAGCAACCCATGACAAAGAAAAATGGGAATTGAAAGAAAATGTGGATTTTATCATTAAAGAAAATATAAAACCACAGCAGAGCAGATGAACAGATAAACATTTGTATGCAGATTTCCATCTTCCCTACACTCCACAGGAGGTACATTATCAAAGTGTAATTCAACTTATCTTAACATAGATGCTTACAACAGTTTTTCTACATTCCTGTTCCTCCAGTTAAGGATTAATATAGACTAGAAAAATAGTTTATTAGTGACACTAATTTTATACATGTAAAAGACTTGAACCACTGTTTCTTATACCCATACTTAAATGTTTGCTGAGTGTTTAGGGGACAACTTCTGTTGCTGCATTTGATATTATGTAGTATGACTGGTTATCTTTTCATTATTATTTTATATACTCTATCAAGCAGAAAACATCCTACTAAAATATTACTTTCTGCAGATCTAGACTTCTAAATAAAGCTTTGTACTTGTATTTTATATTTAGAAGAAGTCTGTGTCCCTCTTACATGTACATTAAGGTCAGTCACTGTTGTTTTTTGCCTCTTGCTAACATATCTGTGTTTGTTCACCATGTCATTACCTTGGTTCACCATACACTGTTTCCTATTCTTCCTTTTGTGCCTGCCACTGCAGCTCTAGCTTTGGAGACATCATTTATAAGGACAGTAATATTGATATTAATGTCAGACTCTCTTAATTATAAAAAAAATGGAACTTGAGGAAAGTATAGGCCAGACATGGATAGATTTTTCTTATAGGGACAGATAACATTGTTCTTTGACCTGAGGGTGACGTCATTTCTAAATTTTTTGTTCATAAAGTAAATCTCATCAAAGTGATTATACAGGTTTTTTTAGAAGAAGAATCAATGACGTTTATCTAAACCTCTTTAGGAGTAAAAAAGTTTAGCTCTGAAAGTCTGGCAGACTTTGAAGTACCTGACACTAGGGATCTATAATGTAAAGTTATACTACAGATAATAAACACATATTTTCCTGACAATTCAGTCATCATTCTTTCCTCAGTGAAGAGGAAGGATGTGGAGAAGCCTTCAAAAAAACTTGAAGATAATTCTGTTCATTTGAAAAGACAAGTAGGTAAAGACAGGAAATACAAATAATATTTAACTTCTCTAGGAAAAGAGCAGACATACCAAAAAGAAAACATGTCAAATTATTGCTCAGATTCCTGGTTTTCAAATTTACTAGTTTGTCATGTTGTGTGGCATTTAATAGTCTGATTTTGTGCAAATTGGTTTTAATAACTAGTTGAGATCCTGTCATATATTTGGGTATAAATTCACAGGACTTTTTCAGATATATTTTTTTAAAATGAAAATTATTTGACAAAAAAAAATTGACAAAAAGCACTCTAATGTTCATTCATCACCATCTGATGATCTGAAATTCTGAAAAAAGCTCAGAAGATAATTGAATTTTGGCATAAAATAATCTGTATATATCATGTCTTCTACAATGTGCTAAATGAGAATGAGGTGCTGAGAAATTATTTTGATTTTTATCATTGTTGCTTGTTTCTAAATACAATGTTTGATATTTGAGTTTTAATGTTAAATGGAGATATCCAGATGTGAACTTTTTTAATTGAACAGCTGTGTTTGCTCAGTATCTTTTGTCTTTCATCAGTTCATCCATTCCTTACTGCTTGTTGCATTCCTTTGTTAGACCAGAACTAAAATTAGACTGTAAATAATGCTAAAAAAAAAAAATTCCTGACATGCCCACTTCTGTAAGTGGCAGTACAAAGCCCAAATGAGAGAAGATTAAACCAGGAGTCTATTTCTGAACAGTGTCTGAACAGGAAGCTGGAAATGGAAAATGCAAAATAAAAATGTGCAAAGAGCATTAAATAATCTGCCTTCTTTTATAGACTCACATCTTCCAGCAGCCAGTACCCAAAGTATTGGCAAAGTTTGAGGTAGCTTTACATCATGTGTGTACAAGGTTCATTGTAACTGTTTTTGCATTTTTTACTGTATTTTTGACAATATATAATTGTTAGTAGAAGTGTAGTAGAAGAATGGAAACTGGGCCTAACAACTTTGGACACCTTATGCAGGTTGCCATGAACACAGCTTATTTTTAAAAGTCAAACAGTTTTCAGATTTACTGTAGATGTATAGCAAATCTATGTCCTGGATATCCTGGACCTGCAGAAGTTCAAGGGCATCCATCTTTCTGATAAAAACCAGGAGTTGAATTACTGTTGCAGACAGGCTCTTGTTCTGGGTGTCTGAATACCAGAGAGCCACAGTTCTGCAGGGTTTCTTCGAAGAGGCGGTTAAAATTACATGCTGTACCTATGTAAGGAAAGTAAGCAATGCTAGAGGGCATTTCAAGGCATGGGACTTGATCATTGTACTACTTAATTCTTAGGGCATTCCCCATCATGTATTTTGTCTAGGCCAACTAATAATTTCCCAAAAAATCTATGAGTCAGGGATGATTTGAAAC
The DNA here is from genome assembly GCA_013186435.1 of Turdus rufiventris. NCBI lineage: Eukaryota > Metazoa > Chordata > Aves > Passeriformes > Turdidae > Turdus > Turdus rufiventris. The sequence goes on from PYHW01010678.1 coordinate 6,267,965, forward strand.
TGATGGTTTGAATGCAACCAACCTACTCTGGAGTTTAGGAGAACTGAATTACGAACCATGATCCTTCCATGAGGGATGGAACTGACCTCAGTTTCTGTGAGTAGTCCTCTGTGTGTTTTTTTTTTTTTTTTAATCTTTAAGGTAAACTGAGCTACTAGGCATTCCAAGTAAAACTCCTGTACCTGAGGATTATAGAACAGAGCTATGGTGGAGTGATCAAGGACTGGGAACCAAATATCCTCAGCACAGGTCATAGCTGTGCTTCTTATTCTAGGGGGAAGAAAATCTAAGGAGCATTTTCAGTTGCATTCTACCACCCTTCTTTAGTGAGTTTTATTCTGATGACTGGAACTTTAAAGAAACAGATCTCTGCTTCTGAGTCCATGGTGATGCTGCACACTCTCCCTGCTATATTGAGAAGCAATGTGGAAAGGCCTTACTTATTTGTGCCACCCCTCTAAATGAACCAAAGGTAGCTGGTGCTAAAAGTTATAACACCTGCTTGGTTGACTTTTCACTATTTCTCTCTGCCTACAAATTTCATATAGAGCATCTTCTACTATAAAATAGGATTTTTCTTTTCCTGTATTTTTTATTTTTTCCTAATCTAGAGGAGGGAGATCACAACAGTGGTGTAATATATTTGCCCAGGTCAACCAGGAGCAAAACCTCTAAGTAAGGACAAAGTTGCAGGCTGTTGGTGTAATTAAAGATCAGGCATGATTTTATGCAATCTATTTAGGCAGTCAGCTGTAATACCTAATAGTTTTTCTTTTTATAATCCAGTGTTGTTTCTCTCACATACTACATTTACTTGATAAAGTGAGGATGATTTTCTTAATTTGAGTTTAATGGTGTAGTGCAAAAAGAGGAACATGTTCACTCCAAATGTGTTAGCTAAACTGTGATTGTGAGCATTCAGCTATGAGCTTCTGGGTTCCACAGACATAGCTCAGTGTAAAATATATGCTGCTACTTCTGCTAAAAACTGATCGTTTAGTGAAGTGGGCAGCAGGGTTATTTTTTCAGTCAAATTATTTACCTGATATAGCTTCCAGCAGGTCAATGAGAAAACCAGAGTCAACACAAGGGAAAAAGTGGTAATAAACCTTTGAGAAGGCAAGCAAAAATTGTAATTTTATAAAGAACTCATACTTATGATGTGTTTTAAAGAGGATGGGTAAAAATAAAATTATGGTGGATAAAATATGTTTTAGATTCCAAATTATATTTTTTACATTCTTTTCCCAGAATTAGATCCCTAATTTTCCCCATAAGCATTTTATCTGGAAAGTATAAAAAAA
>PYHW01010678.1:6278960-6291965 GCA_013186435.1 Turdus rufiventris
CCCACAGTTTGTGGCTCCCGGCATAGCACTTTGATTTGTAGTTTATGTGTGTTTAGAAGGCCTGAACAAATGTGCACACATGATTGGACAGCACAAACATAATAAAGGTGATAAATTATGTTGTTTGAATAACTTTAGAAATTTGAATCTTTCTGGTTTATCCTCTGTGCAAGCAACGAGCAGTACCTGGGTTTTTTAATTGCGTTTGAAGTAATAGGATTAAACTCAGTATTTACCAAATTGAACATTTATTAGTTAAATTTGACTATTTATAAGTTCAATTGCCCAAACCAAGTCTATCTTTTGAATAATAAGAATAATAAAAAGGATATTTTCAGACTATGATGATTTTACTTCCAGCATGACTGATGAATTAGGTCATTGTCACACAGATGTATAGGCAAACACAGCTAAAAATTATAGAAGAACATCACCCACACACATTACAGTGGAAAAAAAGTGGAGGAGAAGAGAGATGAACATTTAGCCCATACCATTCTCGATACATCATTCTATAACTCTTGCCTTCCTGAGGAAAACCGATCAGTATTTCACTGATATAAACACTAATAGTCAACTGCGGGAAAAATGTTCTATCAGCACACAGAATATTTTTTGCTTGTTTGTTTTTGGTTTTGTTGTTGTTGTTGTTTTCTTTGGGTTTTTTTGGTTTTTTCTGTTTCTTTTTATCATTTGAAAAATTTTAAAAAATATATTTACAGATATCTAAATAACATGGAGGAAATCATTAAAACCTAAGGATCAGAATCTTCGGATTCAATGATATTAAAATTTTTTAAGAATTGCAACCACAGGAAAAAATTGAGAAAAATAGCACACAGTAAATACACTTCAGTGTGTTTATAGGAGTTGTTTTGTATTTCTGTAGCATAATCCATAAAAAATTCTTTATCTGTTCTTAACACACTCATTTTATAATTTCATAATATTTTTAATCAAATAATCCTAAATTACGAAAAAATCCACAAAAAAAAAAAGTGATTTAACTAATAATATGTTGTACTTAAATGGTTTTGAAGCACAACACTAATAAGTAGATTTTTATGTCAGAAATCAAATATCACTATGGAAAACACTTTTTATTATGATTGTAATTAATATTAAACCTTTTCAAAGACAGAACAAACTTTGGGACAAACACAGACTTTGATAAAAATTGAAAGGAGAGCTAAAAGGGATTTGCTTCCAGCATCCTAGTTTAGAATAGTGGCTTGAGAAGAAGAAATAGGAAGAATCAGGGAGGCAGAGAAAAATATGCATATTAGGGAATTTCATTGCACTCCTTGAGGTAAATTAAGCACAAGTTTGTAGTTAATTGTATATTTAAAATACATCCCCCCCCTCCCAGTGCATTTCACACATTCCTACTGCCATTAACAGTTCTACAGGGAGTCTTCAAAGATGTGCCAAGAGCCAATTCCTCATAAACAGTTACACCAGCAGTGTTGCATTTGAAATCCACAACTCAGCACCAACTCTGCTGCCCAAAGGTGGCCTCTGAGTCATCCCATTCTACTTTGGCTACAAGAGAGAATCTGGGATGCTACTTACCCCATCACCAAGAGAAATTTCCCTCCTCTTCAGGGAATCCTACTGTCTCTGGCATTCCAACTGCTAGGCAGTTTAACATTTTCTATAGCTGGGAATTGTTCTTTGTGCCATATAACTCCTCAGTAACAACCTGTGCTGTAATAATTTGAATTTCTTTTTAATCCATCCTGTGGTACAACTTAACAGGAGCAAGTAGAAAAGAAAATGGAAAGTTAAGAAAGGGAAAAGACTGTAATGAGAAAGGACAGACTAATCACAGAATTGTAGAATCATAGAACTCCTTAGGCTGGAAGGGACCTTTAAAATCCTCTAGTTCCAACCCTCCTGCCATGGGCAGGGACATCTTTCACTAAACCAGGCTGCTCAAAGCCTCATGCATCCTGGCCTTCAGGTAAGTATTTCTGCAAAAGGGGTATCTACAATGTCTTTGGACAACCTGAATGACATCAGCCTCTTACCAAAGAGTTTCATCCTAATACCTAAATTAAACCTACCCTCTTTTAGTTTAAAACCATTTCCCCTTGTTTTGTCACCTCCCTCCACCTGTTGCTCATGTTTCTTTTGATGCAACCTGGTGGCTTTCTGAGCTGGAAGTTCACACTTGGCTCCTGTCCAGCTTCTAGTCACTAGAACTCCAAGTCCTTCTCATCAGGGCTCCTTTCAATAAGTTCATGTCCCCTTCTTTATCCATACATGGGATGTCCCTGATGTAGGTGCAGCACCTTCCTCTTGGACTTCAACTTAGACATTTGAACCTCATGAGATTTCCATTAGTTCACTTCATGACCTTATCTAGGTCTCTCTGGGTGGCATCCTGTCCTTCAGGAGGGTCAACTGCACCTCTCAGCTTGGCACTATCTGCAAATTTTATGGGGTTGAACTTGATCTTCCTGTTCATGTCATAGATAAAGATATTAGACAGCACTGGTCCCAAGACAGAGCCCTCAAGTTCACCATTCATCACCAGCCATCTAGATACAGGGAACTGACCAACAACTCACTGGTTGTGTCCCTCAAGTCAATTCTTTTTCCACCAAATAGTACACCCTTCAAACATGTGCTTCTCCAATTTGGAGATAAGGATATCATGTGGGAATGACAATTTATTACTAAGTAACAGAGTGTGTTTATGACTTTGTTATTGAATGATATTTTCAGTGAAGGAGTTAATCTTGTGACCATTACTCTGCCAGAATCACCTTTTCTTTTTTCTTATATTGCTCTTAGGAGAGATTATAAAATGTATTGTGACAGTTCAGCTCCCGTTCACACGCCTTTAAATGTCTGGTCCTTATTTCTCAGTCAAGTTTGGAAACTGAAAAGACTGAATTAGTTGATATTCAGCTGAGACAAATTAGAGACATACCAGAAGGAAGGGGAAAATAATGAATTGGTATCTGCATTTGAATCATTTTCTATTTGACAAGAAGAGTCAAATAGAAAGAGGTGCAGTTTTTATAAATTTGTTTTGAATAAATCTGTAACTTATATTTTATCAGTAATGGAAATTTATTTCTGAGCATTTTCCATAACTCTGTCATTATTTTCCATGTACTCCTTGCCTCTCTTAATACAGTGGAATGTTTAAAAGTTGTACAGAAGCTTGAAACAATATTAGCATTCTGTTAGTGTGCTGTATCACATGCAGAAATACTTCTGCTCTCTGGATCTTGCATCACATTTCTTTCTTACAAAACACCTGTCACAGAGTGAGCTGCCATGAAAAAAAATGAGCCAACATGGTTAATTTTTAGATTAAAATTGGGAGTTGGTAAAGTAAGAAGTACTATTGGTGGAGCTATATAACCTGAAATTTGTTTGATTTGTTGATACAGACTCTTCCTATTAACAATTCCATAAAAGAGACCATGGGCTCAATGCGCCTGAGATAGATCAGCACCACTGGGTTGTACGAGTTTTTTCTTTTCCTCTCTAGAATAGTGTCTGGGCCAAATGGCAAAACTGGAATTGCTGCTGGCTCTTGGATGTATGGCTAAAATTAAGAAGCCACTGGCCAATAATGTTAACCATAATGCTCACACAGTTCTTTTGTGATTGCTAACTCTAGCAAAAAAAAAAACTTTCCATTTTTCTTTTCAGTCTATAAAATTGGATTATATCCAACTTCTATTAAAAACTGTCAGACATACAGCACAAAGACTCAAGTCTTGGTATTAAGCCAAAATGGATGGCTCATAACTTTCTCACTTGCACTACTCATGTGAGAGGAAAATACCACAGCCAAATGAAAAAGTAAGCTTACCACCATCAGAAAACATGCAGAAAATTGTGACCATATAACAATACAGAAATATTTTCAAATGTAAATGCTTCTCATTGTAAATGTTCTGTTTTTATGGGTTTTATGGTAGGCTTTTAATAAAGTAAAATAAATTGTGAATTTTCATAGAAAGTATACTAAATCTTTAGGATATCTAATTGCTTGACAAAAGGGGACAAGTGATGTCTAAGGTATCCAGCACAGATCTGTATATTTAATTGGAGCTACAATATATTGTAAAGGTGGACCACATACTTCTAAAGGACATTTGTCTTTTAATTAAGGTTTATTGGATTATGGGAACTCCTGAAAAATGTAAATGTAATTAAAGCTAGAAAGCCTCAAAATGCTTATGACTTTTAAACAGAAGTATGGACAACAGACCTGGAAGAGGTACCTCTGCTAGTAGGGTAGATCTGTTCACCATTCCGTCTTTGTGACACTGGCAATTTATCTCTTTTCTCCAGGGTGCCCTAAGAACTCACCCCTATCTCTGTCTCATGACACAGATTCAGAAAACAAGAGAAAATCTGATGAACTATTCAGACAATGGAGAGCTTGTGTCTTTCATTAGTTACAAACATAAGTAGATCCTGGGCTTAGTATATGGTCCAAAGCATATAATTTTGTGAAGTAACCTAGAATAGAGGACACAGTCCTGCGCCACACATCTGGGTCTATGTGCTACTAATAACATGTCACCAATCAAAAAATTCCAGTGAGACAACAGAATTAAGACTTGGATAGGCTGGTAACAATTTTTTAGCAAATCTATGAATAATGATGTATAATTTATTTAGTGAATGGAATGCTAATATAAATATTGACATTTGATATACTTTTAGAGAAAATTAGTTTTTGGACTGATTGTATTCCATGTTGAAATTGCGAGTTTGGTTTTAAAATTTAAACTATCTAAATTAAATACATTAAATACCATTAGTATGTTAGAATGTCTGAGTTTTATGTGTGCTATGTTGTAGTTTGAAATATTAAAATTATCTAATAAACACAACTGGCAATAGGAAATGATCATTAAATTATGATGATAACTTGATTTTGCAGGAATGCTGAAAAAAAAATGGAATTTATCATCTTAATTGATGCAATTTTTAATACTTGAATGAAACCATAGAGCCACGATAGCTGGAATTGAAGCCAAACTTGCCACAAGGGGAGGAAGATTACATATGGTAATAGCAGTATCTTAAGCCTCGGGAAAATGGAACAGTGGTGTTCTAAGATAGTTCTGCCACCATGTGTTTCATCTTTCTTGTATAGAGACCAAATTGTACAGTGTGGACTGAAAACATAAAAAAGACCCAAGAAAAAAATCTTACCATTTTCATCTTAGATGATCCATTTCATAGCCTGGAACAGTGATATAAAGCAGAAGGTTTCTACAGGGCTTCCATGTGGCTTTGCACCAAGCACTTGCTCTGCAGGCATATTTTTGCAGCCCTTTTAAAGATTTTCAGGTTAGGCAGTGCTGTTTCTTCATTAATACGGGCTCTGCCTTACTACATCAGTGATGAGCTTTGTCACTCTACACCTACAGGAGGTTTTAGCAGCTATGATAGTCATTTGCATAGCAGCTGTCCTTGATTCATAATATATTTGTTTCATATATTGTTTTTCCTTCCTATGCATGCCAAGAAAGCCACTAAATCTGAACCAGAATCCATGATGCAAATTTCTGTACTTTTCTGAAAAATATCCTTATTTCTGCATCTGTCTTGTCACTTAATATAAGGAGCAGGTGATTAAGATAACCAACAGATCTCAGCTTTTGAACCACAGAATGAAATTGAAAAGGTTTTTACTCTATTACCTTTGAGTTCTTAGAAACTCAAGCCTACCCTGGATTATACAGTAGACTGCTCTGCAGAAACAGTGCACCCATATTCTTATGCTCTTTTTATTTAAAAAACCACTTTTGCTTAGTGACCCTGTCCACGATAGCCACAGAGCTGGCTATCAATCCCTCAAATGCCTTTTTCTGTCACATAGGGGTTGTGATGATTCATCAGTTAATGTGTACTTATACTAGGAAGATAGATGAGTCCTAAGTGCCTGCCATGGACAGGGATGCCTTTCATGAGATTATGTTGATAATGGCCCATCCAAACTGGCCTTAAACACTTTTAAGGATGTGGGACATCCACAACTTCTCTGGGTAACCTATTTCAGTGTTTACTTGCCTCACAGTAAAAAATTTATTCCTTATATCTGATTTCTAATGTAAATATTTCAGTTTAAAACTGCTATCCCCTCATCCTGCTACTGCACTCCCTGATAAGGAGCTCCTCCCCATCTTTCCCATCAACGCTGTTTAGGTACTTGAAGACTGCTAGAAGGTTTTCTCAGGCTTAACAGCTTCAGCTGTCAACTTGACTTCATAACAGAGGTGCTCGAGTAGGTCCATGTCTTTCTTGTGTTGGAGACCCCAGAGCTGGACACAGAACTCCAGGTGGAGTTTCACAAGAACAGATTACAGAGGGAGACAATCACTTTCCTCAACCTGTCAGCCACACTGTTTTTGATGCAGCCCAAGATGCAGTGGGCTTTCTTTCTGGGCTGCAAGAACACCTTGCCAGGACATGCTAAGCTCTTAATCCACCAACACTCCCAAGTCCTTCTTTGCAGGGCTGCTTTCAACCCACTCAGCACATAACCTATTTTAGTTTGCCTTTACTCAGGATCAGGACCTGCACTTGGCTCTGTTGAACATCACAAGGTTCCCATGGGCCTACTTCTCAAGCTTGTCAAGCTCTCCATGGATAGCATCCCTTCACTCAAGTTCATTGGCTGCAACACTGAGCTTGGTGTCGTCCACAAACTTGCTGAAGGTACACCCAATCGAACTGTTCATATCCTTGACAAAGAGACATTTTATAATCCTGGTTCCAATGCCAAACCCTGAAGGATGCCACTTGTCACTATTCTTCAGCCAGACATCAAGCTGTTGACTGCAAGTCTTTGCATATCACCACCCAGAAGATTCACTGTACATTAAATGACCTGTAAAATCCACGTCTCTCAATTTTAGTGATAACAATGCTGCATGGGACAATGGATAGGGCTTTGTACAAGTCCAGGAATAAGGTATCAGTCCCACTTCCTCTATCCATCAATGCTGCAACCCTTTCATAGAAAGGCACCAATTTTCTGAGAAAACATAAACAACAAAAAGCAAATTATGAATAATAACAACAAATGAGGCTCTTCATGTGGGGTATGTTTTCCTCCTCTGGCACAGTCATTCTGCATAGGATTCAAAATGCTGATTCTAGAGGTCTTTTTGAGAATCCCAATTTACTGTCACACATCTCACTCACCATCTTTTTCTCTCTTACAAACACACTTAATTCATACATCAACTTTAATTTACCATGACAGCTTAATTTCATTGTGTTTTGGTCTGAGAGCTACATGGGCTCTGCAATGAAATATTACTTTGAATGATTTCAATTATCTCTTTCATCTTCTGTTCCTCTTCCTTTTTCATGTTATTTTCAGGTCCTAACCTTCAGTTATTTGGTTTTAATACTACTTTTAGACATTATGTTCACACATTTCCAGGCAAGCATTGGTTACTTGGCAATTGTCTCAGCTCCCTTTTCAGACATTAACTATAATAACTGCTGAATCCAAATTTGCCTCTGGCAAGATTGTGGTGCCAAGAGACAGTTGTGTAAACTCCTCCATGAGGTTATTATATCTATAGCAAAAGCTGTAACAGTCTGGGGGCTTACTTTTGGTCACTACACATTTTTCAAAATTCTTATTTCAACAGAACTCTTCGAGCATATTATAGACCAAAACAAGTCTGTTTCTATTCAAATATATAAATAACATTTTCATGTCATGCATTCTGACAAGTTGCTTAAAGGCAGGCATCTTGCAGAAGGCAATGACATTTTAGCTAAATCCAGTGTATATCCTTATGGCAATAATCAATACCCCCACCTTACTACTACGGAGAATCTCAAATTTTGTCCTTGACCACATTAAAAGCCTGCCAGTGCTAACCTATCTTTATGCAACTGAACGAAAACCTCTTTTGTTGTGGTTTAATCCCAGCAGGCAGTAAACACACCCACAGTCACCCAGTCACTATTGCAAAGCAGGATGGAAGACAGAATTGGAGGGATAAAAGTGGAAAAACTTGTGATTTGAGATAAAGACAATATTACAAGTAAAGTAAAAGATGAACATACAAGGAAAAAAAAAATTACTCCCCTTCAGCAGGCAGGTGTTCATACATTTTCAGTAAACTAAAACTCCTTCACGAATAGTGGTAATCTGTACTAACAAACACCATAACTCCAAACATCTCCACTTTCCCCAGATTTTATTCCTGATCAGACCATCATACATATATTGTGTATAAACCCTTGGCTAGGGTTGATAAGATAGATAACCAGTAGAGAAGATACTTTCTATTTTCATTGGTGAAGCTGGACTATGCTGTCTATTCATGAGAGATTTTTAATGGGATTTTGATACTGAAGATAGGTGATTATTCCATAAATATTTTTTAAAGGAAGAGGCAAAATGAATCCATGTATAGCTAGTTCTAAAATACTGTAATTTTTCCAGTACTCTTATGAAGAAATAATCAGGTAAGTTTAACCATCATACGTTAAGAAGCTGCTGAAGAACTGACTGCCACAAACTGAAAACTACTGATAATTATTTTAGTAAATATTGACAGAGACAATTTTTTCTTGTATTGCATCCAAAATTAGAGCAGAGTAGGAGCACTGGGGATTTGACCTATGGTGCAGCTTCCTGGACNAAAAAAAAAAAAAAAAAAAAAAAAAAAAATATTGCAGCAATAATAGTAAACAGTCATGGAATATCATAAAGTGACAAAAGGCATCAACAACACCAACACAATATGTCTGAAAGTGTTTTCAGAAATCAGTGCATATTCTTTGGAAAATAAAGAAATTAGGCAAGTAAAGCATCAGCTGACAACACTCCAGGTTATGTGAGCTTTGCATTTCACAGTTCTAAATTAATTAACATCTAGCTGTTATGCAATGATGCACTGCATCCCTATGCTATGCTGTTACAGTCTAGATAAGCTGTGCACAAAATTAAACCAAATTCCATTTCTTCTAAAGTAACAAAAATTGTCTTAGCTCCATTTTGATTGAATCCAAAGTCAGAGTGGCAAATACAATTATCTTGTGTCCTGTTATGGTAACCTCAGGAACAGGTGCACGGCTGTGCTCAGTTGAATAGCTTTTTTCAAACCAATAGTAGTAAGCATTTCAAGGATTTCCACCTGCCTTGTGACCACATCCTATCTCAGTGACTGCTTCTCATCAGTACACTTCTCATAGGCAGCCTGGGGACAGTCCATCTGGTATGTTCAATGGTGTGCTAACCTGGGAAGCCTGTTTGCCTAAGAGAACTTTAAAATGCTCCTGGTAGTGAGCTTGAATGTCTAAAGCTAGGCTGTGAGAATGCAAGATGAATCAGGGAGATAAACCTGTAGGGAGGTATCTGTAAAATATAGATATGATTGATCATTTTACATGAACTAGAAAAAAAAATCTTTCTGTTTCTCCTTGCAATTTTTTCTCTACTTGTTCACTTGAGTTTTATTGCATTTAAATTAACTTAGCTCCAGATATGTCCTTATTTTCATGTGCAAATTATGTTCCCACCTTGAAGGGTGACATAATAAGGTCTTTAAACTTTTGTATTTCAAACGGATTGTTTTCCTCTTTCAGACTTGCTACTTATAACTCACTGCAGTCCTCAGGGAGCTGTGCCTTTTTCCTTGCATTTGAAGGTTTATCTTGGAGACAGGTAAAAGGAAGCAGCACACATTTCTACTCAGGCACAGATTATATTTTATCATTCTACTGCTTGCACAGTTTAAAACCTCTGGCAGCAAATTGTGATCACCCCAGCCCTGAACAACTTACTCAAGCTTCATTTTGGTTACCTTTACTAGAAGTTTAGTTTCAAAGGGAATTTTAAATCAGGCTAAATAAATGATGAGGATTACCTGAAATCCTGATCCAACAATCCAGAAATATTGTAGGTAGAAAATACATTCCTTTTAGCTTAGGAATATTAGAAATAGTTTATTTTTACGGATAACAAAGGCCTTTATTTTTTATCACTAATTTTGATTTACAAACAATGCATCAAAATTTAGTTAGAATCTGAAAACCTACATCACATCAGTTTAACAGTTAAATCAAATTTTTTTCATGACAGAATAGCATATTTTAACAGTTTATTTATAAAAATGCTTATCTGTATGATGTATCTACTATGTACCCTCTTTCCAATGTCCTTTTAAATTTACCTCCATTTCCTCAGCATTATTCTGATAAAGCATTAACCACTTCAATAACTATGCATTCTTATGCTGTTTTGTAATTTTAGGCAGGGAAAAACACCTTTTCCCCACAAAAAATTCTGTCAAATGCATTTGAATTGTGGCATTGTGACATTATAAAGCTGATATATGTCGAACAGTGATAAAACAAAAGCTCTATTAAAAATAATTATGAAATACTAATATGTCATACATGAGTTTAGAATCAGGCATATTAGACTCTTCATGAAAAAGATATCGCATTACGAAGTCATTACTGAAATACCTTTCAGACCTAAACACAATCTATTTCCTGAAGTAACACAGACTTGGAATTAAGGTTACATGATTTTAAGTGTCACTACAGAGAACTTTAAAGACTTTGTCAAGTTACTGTGTTTACATGGTGTTCCAGCCTGCAGCAAATACCTATAACATCATCCTTTTGCAATCTGAGAAATTACATGCTGATGTCAGTCTATACAGGAACATGACAAATTCCAAAGCTTATGAGCCAGAAATTCAGGAAAATATTATTCTTACTGAACATTTAATTGAGAACAATAATAAATTCTATATAAAATGCTGAGGAGTTTTTTTCAATGTGTATTTTAGTCACCCATGAAGATCATACTTTGCACCTCCACACTTCAGGGTCCGTGAATTCACAATTAATTAACTAAAATCACTAAGAAATTTATGGAAGAAAAGCATAAGAAAATATATGTACTGGAAGTTTTACACTTAAATATATTATTGGTAATAACTCAGCTGAAATTTGTCAAATTTCCAAAATTAAGACAGTATTGACTATTATTGTCTTTCTGTTTCTTTAAACCCTTGCTGGAAAATGAAGTATGACATTAGAATAGCAGGCCTGACTTTTATTATTAAATAAGTAGCCTCAACATGCCTGTGAAATGCCCAGTAAAATTGTAAGCTTTAGAAATAAAAGCTATATTACTAGATCGTTCTAAACTTTGGAATTCAAACTTAGACCCTTTATTTCAAGTTCACTTTACTGCATCAGGATCCTGGGAATAATAAAGACTTCTGATGACAAATAACATCAGAGCAATGAATAAATAAAAGGCATGAGGCTAATGGAAAGTAAAGTCAGCAACTCACAAATACTAAGGCGAGCAAAGTAAGAAAATAAGATAATTGTTTCAGTCAGATGCTGCTTTCCATGCACACAATATAAAAATACTTTCTCATTTCTTTGGGGAATAATATTCAGAATACTGTTCTTCATTAGTGACTTGTCATATACCACTCATGCTTGAATATAAATACAGGAATATCTCTATTACTCTTTTATTCCTTCTTAGGAAGTCATATCTTTCCTTGTAGGCACTCAAGGATTTCCTAAAGCTGCACATGCACATGCACACGCACATCAGAGACAGTATTAGGAGCTAGTATTATTCTTCATAAAATTCACATTACCAAACCAAAACTATAAAATAGAAGTGAAGTGGTTTTCTACTGCTCATATTTTCAGACTGTATTTATATTTCTATATTTTCTTCATGTTAAAATAGAAACATCCATTCCTATTTGCCAGAAGACCTTCTTTATCTGATTTTAGACTGAGAAGAATAAAAGCAAGGAAACAAAACAGGCAGTGAAAAACCAACATATGGGTGCAGATGTAAAGATGTTTTCATCAGGGAACTGGAGGTGTAGCCTCTGTTGAAAGACGTGTTGGAAGAGAAGTTAATCATGGGAAAGGGAAAGGTGTTATTGATATATTTCCATTTGTTTCTCCCTACCTAAAGATATTGCAATCGGCAATAAATTACATTTATTTTCCCCATTTCTATTCTGTTTTACCTATGAGGGCAGTTGCAAAAGCAATGTCCTTATGTCAACATATGACATTTCCTATCCTATTTTCTCCCCCCGCCATGCTAAGAAGAGAAAAAGAAGGCGTAACTGGGTAGAAATGTGTCTGTTGGCCAAAGTTAACCCACAGTTAAAGTTTCTTCGGCTTTTTTTGTATATTAAAATGATAGGTCATCTGTGAAATCCCTGCACATAAACCAGTAAATAAAAACACATGATTAAGAAATAAACTATATTTGCATCAAACTTACCCATCATTCAACAGGTTATTTAAAAATATATTCTTTGTGCTACTGAAACTTGTCCAAATGTATCCTCGTATTTTATAATAATAACAATAAATGCAAAATTATTTATTTGATTCAGGGGTTGCATTGAAATCATGCTTGACACTTCCTAAACAGAAGCAGGAATAATTATTGTCCTCTTAAGAGCAGTGTTTTAGTGGAACTAGTTTTAAGCAAATTTTAATGACCTAAAAGGTAGGAGTCTGGATTATGCAAGTCACTTTAGATGTCTCTATAACTGGTAGAGAAAGGTAAGCACCTTTGGAAAGTAATTCAACCCACTCTAAATGACTTGTATAAAAGTCGTCCACCTTCAGCAGCTAAAGTCAGCTAAACTAATGCTCCCACCCCTCTAATGAGAATTTTTTCCAAAGAAAAGTGTTACATGAACACCAAGAGTAATATTTCATCATCAATATTTTGTTAAATTCACGTTCTCTTGGGTAGGAACTTTACATAAATTCTAGAAAGTACATCTACAGTTAACAGAAGGAGACAGACAAAAGTGATTATACGCTTGGATGATACAATTCCTTCAAAGCCATCTTCCCCTGGCCCCTGGAACTTATTATAATAGGTAAAATCTCCTAGATACCAAGGCTGAGCCAAATTCCTTAAGAATTTGGTCACTCTCTTAACACCTTGGAAGATAATTGGTTAGAAATTAGTTT
>PYHW01010678.1:6292015-6303175 GCA_013186435.1 Turdus rufiventris
CCGAGGATTATATTACATCTTCAAGCAAAATGAATATGACATTAAATATTTTTTTGCTTTTTGCAATGAATCAAAGACAGACTAAAAGTTTGGAGTTAGAACCAGGGTTGAGTGTACATAAGGAAAGTAGAGACATTTAACATCTTCCAGAGACAAAAAATTTGGGACAAAAAAGCTCCTTAAAGAGTCTTCTCTGAGATACCATAAGAACTCCTGTATTGCCCAGTTACCCTGGACAGCATTGATTCTAACTTGTTTCCAGTATGTGTATTTAAAAGGAAAAAAAATCTGAAAAACAAACCTGTGCAAAATACAGACTGAAAGCTCAGTTGTCCTAACAAAAGTTACACTGAAGGTAGAGCATTCACTTGCTCCAAAATTTTCTCTACCTAATTTTTGCTTGTTTTGCCTCACCTGAATGTCTGTTTTCCTGTGTACCTCTAATACCTTCTTCAAGGTAACTAGCTTAGTTCATATTGTCTTAAAATAGATAACTAAAATAGGCCAAATTAAATGGAAGGCTAAATTGCCAACTCAGATGGGGATTCTATATTGTAGTGTAGTAGAGTTCATTGAGGTGAATCCCACCTCTGGTGTACTATTTTTGGGGTGTTTTATAGCTTATAAAAGTACATAATTAACAGAGTGAATGTGTACCTGTATGTGCATTGGAGGACTCAAATCAATTTCATTGATGTTCCTCTCCTTCTTAAATAAAAATAAAATTAGGCTATAAAGTATGAAAAAAAATGCCCCACATATAATCAAAGTAAATACATTTTTGAAAAAAAGTGAAATTTCTTTACGTCAAAACTAAATTTTAGAGTGGTAAGTTATTTGGTACTATTTTTATGACTTTTCAGACATATTTGCTAGAAATTTCAAACTCCTTTCATAGCTTACACTAATTCTGAAGGATGCTTTAATGAGAAGACTTAAGGTCGCCAATAACTATATATAACACCAACTTTCAAATAAATTAAGAGACTAAAAATATTATCCAGGTGCCACAGTTAAATTTTTTGCAGTTCAATTTCTAAGCACAACAAAAGATATCGGGGGAAAAAAAGGCTATTTATATTTCTCTTGCACTAACTTATATAACATAAGCCTAGTGAGAAGAGATTTTTAGTGCTCATTTTTAGAAAGTAATTGGCTAGATCAGTGTAAAATCTAATCTGTAACAAACAAAAAGAAATGTAGGACTTTTCATTAATGGGAAGGAGAACCCAGCAGTTTTCCTCTGCTATTTAAATTGCTGTGAAGAAAGCAGGACTAATCAGTGAGATGCCTGCTTTTTTAGACTAGGTTGCTATGTGAATAAGCTCAATAATATCTCATGTTCTTTTCTGGAAGTCAAAGAGGGTGAATATCTAGCTACAAATATTTCTCAAATGCAGAGATACTGTGGCTATCGGAAAGACGGTTTCCGCTATTCTTGAGCAGACTATCTGTAGAGATATTGCTTCTACTTATTTCAATGTTTTAATTCACCAGGAGTAATTTCCTATTTTATAAAGAACTGAACAATAGCTAAATAATCATGTCATCATATGCATTAGATGGTCATGAAGAGGCAGGTGTAATCACAATAAAAATATTGACTTCATGAATGTTAATATCTTTTGAACGGTAAATGTACAATGAAGAAAACAATTTAATTTTAATTGTATAATGGAATACGAGATAAATCATTGGGTACAATTAACAGTAAAAGCATCAGAACAACATGATATGATATGATATGATTGGACAGGAAAGATGAAAATCATAAATTCATTAGTTGTTTTGTTACTGTGTAATTTTCGGTCTACTCATCTATAGAAGGAAATATCCATTCCATACAATTCCTTCCTAACTTCCCTATTCTTATCTCGGTTTGAAAAGGTCCAATTGGTCTGTGCATTTTACATGATGAAAGAGCAGCAGTCAAGGCTCTCACAGATGAACAGCTAAACTGGATGGGGGAATGGGGAAAAGGAAGAGGGAACGGGTGTTAGGGGAAGGGAGATGGAAGAAAAAAAAAAAAACAACAAAAGAGAGAAAGGCAGTATCTACCTGCTTTCTTTCCACTGAATGTGGAAAGAAAATGTAAAGAAATGTGAAATCTTTTGAGAGCTGAAGTAAATATTTTGCTAAACATTTGTACGAATGCTTAGTTCTGCTTCATGTTCCTTCTGTAGACCATACCCATTAGTAACAGCACAGATCAAATGAGACAATAAATTTCTTCAAACAAAGTCTGCAACAAAACATTTTATAAATACTGCTTTTTAAGGCAGTGAAAGTTATCTGTCTAATTATTGTTAATGTTAAAGAAAAGTACGATGCTAATGTCTTGCCTCTTTCTAGACAAATAAAGAAAACTCAAATATCTAATCTGGTATTCATTGACTTTAGAAAAAAAAAAGTATTAAACATAATGCAGCAAGTATATAATGATAGAAAACCATATTGATGAAGAATTTGATGTTGAACTTCTCTTTTGAAGACAGAATGTGAAGTCAAGGTCTTACCTCATGCCTTATTGTCAGGAAAAGATCTGTCCTCAATTAAAAATCAGTCAGAGGAAACAAATATCAAAAACCAAACAAATGGGTAGAGAGACCACTATAAGAAGTTTGCACTTTGCCATCTCTCTCATATCTTATTTCATTTACAATTACCTGTATTTGGCAAATTCTGCTTCATTATAGAAGACACTTAAATGATTGAGCCTTGATAGATGTTTGAGTGTGGTTTACCAGTGATAAAGAGATAGGAATATTTTTTTGTGAATTGTTGAATTGTTATTTTTCAGTATTTCTAAGAGTTTAATTGTTATTAATGAACACTTCTGTTGCAAATATGCATTGTCAAAATAAGCTTAACATTATGAAATGGTTGCTTGTAGGAGACTGTAAGAATGTCTGACCAGTTCAGAACAACCAGGTGGAAATTTCTGCATAGGTTGAACAGTGCACTGCTCCACATCCTGCCTCACGGAGCCTCTGATCTAGTCCCAAAACAGCTGCCAAGCATGTGGCACACTGAAAGACACACTGTAGTGCCAGCTGACTGCATGGATCCTGGGAGAAATATAAAATTGCAGGCACACACCTGAGGGAGGGCCCCAGACACCAGAGCAGGTAAAAAGATAGTGATACAAATGCTGGACAGTGCACTCAACTGCCTTGGATTTGAAAGCAGCCAAGACCATGCTGGATCTGAGGCAGTGACTATACATACATATCTTTCTCTCTTTCTCTCTCCTTCTTCTCCTAACTTCCTCTTCTTGAAATATCTTGTAAACCAGACTACAATACTTCAGTCAATGCCTTAGTAAATGGACTCTTGTGTCTGGACAATTTGAAGTTGGGTAAGTTTAAGTTTGCTAAGAGAAAGTTTGGTAAGTACTTTATTGCGTCTGGTTATTGGTTTAAGATTTGCCTACTACTTTATTCTATGTTAATATTCTAAAGTTTACAAGTAAAAAATTGTAGTTCAGTGCCCTGAGAATTTTGCTGCTTCTCTCATGAAACGCCAGAGTAAATCTAATTATCTTCCCCTTAAGCTCACCAAGTGAGCTGGAGCTTAACATTAAAAATATACAAAAAAATTTGTTTAAGGTAAAACAGTCTGGGTATTTTAAATTTTCGTTGGTACCACATCTTATTTTAAGTGAAATCCGTAGCAGAAATAAAACACTACTTTATTTGTTCCATTCTTTTTAACGTGGAATATTTTGGAAAATAAAACATGGGAGATAATAGTCTTCAATTAATCAAGTTTTCAAGATATTGATTCTTCAAGGAATAATTATTTATGTCACAATACCAACCAAAGTTGTTCAAAATGCAAACAATTTCAAATGTCATAGCTAATATTTTCTATTTCATGGTCAAATTCCTGTGCAACAATGATGCAGTGGACATGGAAACATACGTTAATAAACATGATCATTCCCTTTTTAAGATGACATTTATCATTCCAGTCAGCTATTATTCTGGGGGAAGTGGGGTGGGCAGAAAACTGTGATCCAAAAGCAGAAAGGCCTCAGGTTCTGTATCCTTCCAGTTCCATGCATGTCTGCTGTGTGATGTAGCTGAACATTAAACTATCCTCAGGGATCTCTTAATGCATTACAAAATGGGAATGACTTTGCTTGCTGCTACTAAACTAAAGCTTTTCTGAGGATTATCATTACTGTGCTTTACCAGTGTGGTATTTCTACTATCTATTCAACACTCACTCACCTCCTATCCTTCAGGATCTGGAACATGTTAATGTGACTTTTTTTTTTTTTCACTTTTAAATGGGGAAAAGAATGCATATGCTATTTGTATGTAACCATCAGCACTTCCTAAAAGACCATTTCTCCTCATTTATTAATTCATCACCAAGTGGGGGAAGAATATACACAATTTCTCACAGGTATGCAATATAATAATTATATTTCATTGTCTATTTTTATATTTATATCACAAAATTCTCAGTCAGAAGTTTTCATATGAAGACTAATTATTTTTTTAATGTATTCCATCTTTCTCTTATCAAATACTTTGCATACAATACATACTGTAGGATACATGTATACTGCACTATTTTATGCTTTGGGGGATTAATTTTCCATCCTTTTTATTAATGTAATACATATAATGTCCTCTTTCTTAGGCATGATAAAAAAAGAATTTCTGGTTTTGATTATAGGTATTCCACTGAAGAATCAATTACATTTTATAACGTTGCATAATTGTATTTACCTATCAGCTGAAAATTCACTCAATTCATCTTAGATTAGTATTTGTATTTTCAGTTTTTTCCCCTTTTGTGTATATGAAAAATGTCAGTCTCTTTCTCTTAAAGAAGATTTCATCATTTATCTTCAGGGAGAGATTTTTGAAAGCATCCTACAAAATGTGCACTCCTGCTTGATGACACACAATAATTCCACTATTGTAGACAGAAGGTTGGAGGTCAGACATTTCATGTGCTTTCTCTGAGCCAAGACTTTGGTTGCTCAGTGGTAACTTATTATAAGTCAAATATTGTCCCTGTTGGAATCATTGATAGAACTGAATTGACCTTTTCAATAGAATTATCCTTTCTAATGATTAGATCTGAAAAAAAATCCCAACCCATATATGTGTATATTCATAGTTATATATACACAAGCACATTTACATTTATGGGGAGATGCTAACCAGCATCTGTTCTAGCTCAACTCCAGAAGGGATGGGAGAGTTGACTCCTATGCAAAGTATGTTAATTCTTGTCTCAGACTTACATAGTCATTAATTAGACTCATTTTATAGACATGTTCCCAGATATTTTAAAATAGGTATTTTAGTCCTTTCATTAGGTTTTTCACTAGACACTCTCACTTTCAAAATTGCTTTATCATTCCAAATAACCTTTCACTATTCAATTACTTTGAATAAGTATTCTAATTATTTTAAGATACTTGCTTAAAAGGAAAGAAACATGCTATTTCTCACTAATTTTGCAAAAGACAAGCTGTTATATTGGTTCTAAAGAAAATATAATTTCGTCCTTCCCAATTCTTTCTTTTGGTTATATTTTTGCCAAGACTTTGCAGTGCTCTCTGGTGCCTTTTTCAGATCTTCCTGGGAACATTTGAACATTCATTTTGAAAAGCTTTTAAACGTTTTTGTTATTTCTGTTTTCTTCTTTCTTACCAACATGATATTCCCTTAATGATGTTTAAGGTAAACTAGAAATCTCTGCACTTCCCTGGATTTTAGTTTCACCAATGTTCTAACTGTTCTGCCATTATCATTTTACTGCCTATATCCTCCTTTCTTTTCTTTACAAACAGCATTGCTGCTGAATTTCCCACCCCACCCCTCCACTTATATTTCTTTTTCCTAGTTATTGAGCTCCTTTAAAATCCTCCAGTTCCTTAGGGCAGTATCAAAGAAGACTGTGTGTATGCTCAGAAGCTCCCTTCTCATAATATAAGAGAATCAAAACATAAAGTTACTGAAAACATATCAAAGCAATCTTGCAACATGGTCTAGTGGGAAAAAGTATTCTCTGGAAGATTATTAAGGATGCTTATGTAAACAAGGACTGAGGTAACCAGATTCCTTTTTTTTCCTTGTGAATAAATCCTATTTCTAACATATCTCATGAGTAGAAGGAGTATAAAAGTGAAGCATTATCAGAAACAATGTCAAATTCCTTCTAACCTGAGGCAAGCACAGCTGGAATCAACTCTTCAAAGAATAAGAGAAAAAAAATAACCTAGTATCAGCTTTGTCTGTAAATCAGTTTCTCTCTTCACTAAAAGGTATGCAAAAAAAATGTATAAATAAACCAAAATATAAAAATGTCTTTTTATTTTTTTTCTGCTGGTTTCCATTACACAAAATTATGTCAAAGATTCTGAAAATAATTTGATGCACTTTTCATATGAAAATCAGGCTCATTAATCTCCCAGAGATACTACTAGTAATTGTTGTACATGTTTATATTTCTTATAATAGCAAAACAGTATCTTTATTACTTTATTGCTTGTGTATTAGATAATTTTAGAAACTTTCTTGCTGCTGCAGTTAAAATGACTGTCAATAAAAAATGGAGAAGGTGTCTTTGCTCAATTTTTTATTGCATATTCCATTTTCTTAGTACAAATGTTGTAAAAAACTAATTAGGGAAGGAGAAAAAAATAAAAGAAGGAAACGAACTGTTAGAGAAAGCAACCCTGAAATTAGATGTTATTTATTCTGGTTTAATTCAGCAGGTGAAATGTGAGAAATAAACCTGATGAAAATTCCAAGAATACTGGTTTTAAGGTTTTTTTGTTTGTTTGTTTTTTCTTTTTTTTTCTTTTTTTTTTTTTTTTTCTAGTTTGTGGGAAAATTTGAGGAAGTAAACATTAAGTGGCGATTCTTGATTAAAATCCTAAAAAAACCTCAACAAGTAAAGAGAAAAGCTTTAACAGTTATTTAACAGTTAGGATCTCTTTGACCCAATAACAGTCACATTTTCTCTGGTTCTGCATCATTCAACTGGTGGTCTGAGGCAAATTTATGCATATGAGTTATGAATATCATTGTTTCTATTCAGCTCAGGAAGACAAGCGTATGAATAAGAGTAAAAATGTCTGGCCAATAATAATTTTTAAAAAACCTGAACAGCAATGATGATATAAAAATAAAAACAAACAAGCAAAAAAAGAAAGCTAAAAAATACTAACAGTGTCACAGAAGAAAATTATCTGGTTGAGATCAGATGGGTAATAAAATGTAAAGTGGCACCATGCTATAGCAATGCTTATCAAAAATTCAGGACTGTCTAACTTGAGAGATTTCAAAGTTAACAGAAAGCAAACATGAGATGTCCTGAACTATTATAAGCTTTTCCCTGACTACCCCAGATACTGCTGGTTTTTTATTAAAAGTTGAAAAGGGCTCTTTAGTTCACAGTATTGCTAGAATTAACATGTATACAGGGCCAAGAGACAATGTTAACCAAGTTTCATTTTTCAGAATGGGGAAGAAAATAAGATTTGTTCTACTTTTCCCTTATAATTTCAGCAATACTCAGGGATCTGTGATCACGTACTAGCAAGCAAAAAAAATCTTAAAGGCAGGGAAATAAATAAATAAATGCTGAAGTTAATGGCTATGACAATCTTCTGAATTATACAGTTGTGTAAATTTTTTTCAAATATTAGTCAGCTGACTCTGAGCACAGATTTATATGTTGCAAGACAGAATTGAGCTAATCCAAAAAGGATGTTATATTAAGATAGGATTTTCATAAACAAATGCAGTTTTAATTTCATAAAGTAAGACTTTCAAACAAAAATGTGTCCAGACCTTGTACTGTGCCTGCCTACTGCAGTGTTTTCTCTCACTTCTTATACAGCACCTGTTATGAAAGTAGTCTAGAAAGATAATGTATTAACTTAAATAGACAAATACCTGATGGAGTAAAATTATTTAAATATGTAACACTATTTCAACATTTCTGGTTTTGTTCCTTTTTTGGTGGCACCAGTAGCTATTAAAATATGGTTACTAGGCTTAATTATTCTCCTAAAGAATGATTGTCTTATTCTTTAGGTAAAATTTGAAGGATTCCACTGCATCAAATTCAAGTGCAGCTTTGACTGTCTTATTTGTCATAGAAAAATAGAAATGGCTTTGAGATCTTAGCATTCACAGCAGAAGGGAATTTGTAATCACCTGAACTGATTAATGATCTTCACAGCTGATGCTACTCTACAGCAGTATTAGTGATACTTGATAGATTACTTATCTACAGAACACCTCACCATTAATATGACTATACTTAAACTCTGTCCTATGAATTCTGATTTTAACAGAACCATTCTGTCTTCTTGATCAGTTTGACAGCTGTACGGCTTTTTTGGGGGTTGTTGTTGTTTGGTTTTTTGTTTGTTTTTTCCTTTCGTAATTAAATAGCTGAAACAAGTCCTTAAACAACTAGTTTACAATGTCCTGTGGTTGCTTAAAAAGTGTTTATTTGTTCTGCTGTATTAGGAATCAGTAAAAATAAATTATTGTAAATTATTTGTTTTCCTCTCCTCAGTGGTTTTCCACTTCTTTCCTTCTTTAGATAAAACAAGTTGAAACTCGCTTACAACACAGTAATGTTTCTCTGTGAGTGTGTGTGTGTAATAAGGACTAAAAATAATATATGTAATTCCAGAAATACCAGCAAATATTTTGTAGTCATGACAAATAATTGCAAAACATGTTAATGTGAAATGCTACCCTGCCCTTAAAGGGAAAAACAGCAGAAAAAGTGCCACAGCCAGCTGTACTCCAGTGGACTGGAATTCTGAGAGCAACTAGCCCAGGTACTTCACTTGAGGCCAGGCAGACACAATGATTTCTGTCGAAAATAACTTGTTTGATTAATTTGAAATATCTGGAATAGGAGCAGAAAAAGTTCTCCATCTTTGACTCTAAAGAAGAGGATAAACACGGAAGATGGGAAAGCAAACTATCTCAGAATATAAAATTACGACTTTGAATACAGGGTATTGACAAATTAATAAATATGCTATATGAAGGGGGGAAAAAGTCCCCAAACAAACTGACATGTATCAAGAGCTACATCTTTGCCTCAAGAAGTTGATGGAAATCCAATGGATTTAAGGAATTTTGAAAATGTTATCTTTTAATAAAATGTTTCAATTGTATCTGCATGCAAAGTAGTGAGAACGACTGGGTCCTACAAGTTTACAACAGAGAATGTTGCAGATCATAAAAACTCTACAAGGAATATCTACTGGGATGTTCAGAAAAACCTCCAAGATCATTCGTGCTGTGTAGGTAAGGGCCTTTTCCCCCACGTTTCAGTGAGTTACAGGGTCCCACGGTTCTTTCATCAAGGGGGGAGCTGTCCTTGACAGGGACATGTAGAAATTAACTCCTCATAAGGGGCAGGCCCAAGTGCCATCACACCATCACCAGGGCCAGATTGTGGCTCTACAGAGACTAAACAGCGTCCTGGCCTTGAGTGGGGCAGATGCCCCAGATGAGGTTCGTCAGGGAAAGCAATGTGCGTTGTCCTCTGTACCCTGGCAATAGTGAGAGAGTCCTTTCTTTTGGATGCTAACTTAAACTTCTGAGTTCTACATGTCATCTTCATCTTGCTGCTTTTCCATCTGCCTTAATTATTCTCATCTGTATTATTTTAATATGTGGTAAGGCAAAATAAGTATAAATTGGAATTGGATGTGTTCTATTTCTTCCACACAAATGGCACTATTTGCAAAGTTATCAATGAGCAACCTAGTTAATTTTTGGATCTGTTTGGATCCACAACTATTAATTGTTTTCCTTTGCATATAGTAAGTTCCATTGAGCATTGTAAGGGTAGTGTTTTGTTATTTAATATCAAAGGCAGAAATACTTGTATATTCACACACTTCTCAGTGTTTATAATGATCCACTGCTAACATTTTAAGAAAAGACTGCCTGTTTGTTGCTTTGGTTTTTTGTTTTTTCTTCCTTCTGCCTTCTACATCTGTATTGAGGGAGACCTATTATTATCATCCCTAGCACATACAAAACCTTTAGTTCAGGTCTTCATCACATAAACTATTTCTGCTGTAATCCTTCATCAGCAAGACGTTTTTATCAATCCTTGTAAGACTTCAGGCTACATAGAAATGCTCCTGTTTGAAATTAGACTAGTACAAGATTAAATCAGAGAAAGATTAAATCTCAGTAGCATGAGTTTTTCTCTTACCCATGAATCAAGTTTTGTAATAATGTAGTCTTTTCTGTAAAAATGTAAAACACTATGTAGGTCCTTTCCTTAAAAAATATAAATGAAAATAAAATTAAGAAAAATATACAAATTTAGTTTTCTGTTTGATTATAGAAATACATTTTGATATGTCACTAATCATCATCATCTTAGCAAAAAAAGCTTCAAATGTTGTAAGTAGCATTGAAATTGAATATTTGAGGGTGTTTGTGCAGGTTTTCTGTTGGTTTGGTTTGGTTTAGTTTGGTCTGCCTTCGTCTTCGGTGTTGTGTTGTTGGGTTTTTTTTTTTTTCCTAGTGTAAATTTTAACCTTTTTTTTAATTGTGTGTTTTAATTTTTCTTTCACTTTTCTAATTGGTAGAGGCAGTTAAATTCATCCACAAATGGTCAAGTATATATTGTGGAATTTCATTTGAAACAGACTTCAAAGCATTGATGAATTTGCTTTTCCTTGGTCATGCTTGAGGTAAAAACCCAAGCAGATAAGATGCAACAAGTTTAGAACTTTATTAATTTAAACTATTTGGGGAAAAACAGCCAATAAAAATTTACAGCCTGTACAGATATGTTTTTTTCATTTTGCAAAGCAAGTTCATTTTTAAGTTCCATGTTCTTGACCTTGCTTATTTCCTATATGCTCATCCGTAGTGCCAAGTTCATTATAATTACTCTTGATGTGATGGGAAAGAAAATATTTTTTATCAGGTTGGTTTTCACTTAAAAGAAGTATAAAAAAGTTATTCCAGTAATTTTTATATGTAGTATTTTTCCTCTAATAGGCAGACTTCACTGCCCCAAAAATAGTACTGCAACATGTCTTACATGCATCATCTTTCACCACCTGACAGAACTGCTTTCACAGCACAGGCAGGCATAGCTGAAATATAATTTATTTCACAAAAAAAA
>PYHW01010678.1:6307910-6334208 GCA_013186435.1 Turdus rufiventris
GAGGTACTTTTTTCAGATAATCCCAAAATTCTCAATGAGTCAAAAATTCAAAACTGGATTACATGACTGTTGCTTCTGTTGTTTCCATTCTCTTACATTCCATGCTTTAAAAAGATTAGTTATGCATGCTTTTCTTAATGTTAAGTTACTTATTCTCAACAGTTTAAACTGTTTTGGAAGTGAGATTGTTTTCTACTTTTTTTTTTTTTTTTTTTTNGGTATGAATGTGGATTAACATTTATACTGGTATTCTGAATGCTAATGCAAAACTTGGACATTTTTAGCCAGATACTTATTCTTCAAAACAAAAATGAAGAAAAAAAATCAGGGAAAAAATTCTGAAGCTCAAATATCTTCAGGCTTGGTGAGCTGGAGTAGAAGTTCTAAGGACCTAAAAATAGAATTGAGAAAAAGTAGGTAAACTATGTATTTGAAACCTATTAATAGCTTGAAATTAATTTAATTAGCTCAGAAGTGAAATTCCATTCTGAAGAATCATGCAAACTACTTCAGTACAGGTCTGCTTTTTGGATAAAACAATTGACTTCCTTCGAGTCTGAATCTGGTTGCAGTTTTGGGTATTACATGCTCCTTCAACCACACTGTACTTATCATTAGTCAGACTCGACTGACTCTGGCTTTCACATCCCCCTACCACACTGCACACTCAGACTGTGGACCATTGAGCATCACTGACACACTGCTGCGACATGCAACAAAGAGCTTTGCCATCACACCGTGAAATTGCTGCTGTGGTAAACTCAGACATGATTCTCAGAGTATTTTAAGCTCATAGAACTGAAAATCTCTCAGAGAAGACCTAAACAGGATGATATTCAGGGTGCACAATCTATTCTGAAAATCTTGGCCTGTCAACCAAGAATAGTTTGGTGATGTAGTTTTCCTCAGGAATGTGAATGTAGGCTCTGCTCCTGTCTCTGTATTGCACTGCTTCTTATGGCCAAGTGACATCCTACATCTAACCAAGCATGAATCCTTTTCAACCATGAGATCACTCCCATCTTAAGCATTTGTTTCTTTCCTGATTTATTCAGTCTTCCCACAGCTTTGATTTGCTTCTTTTTCCATACTGTGGGTTCTCACAAGCTGCTTTTAAAGACACCAGTCTGGCTTTAAAGCCTTCCAGAAGATGGTGGTATACAGTGGAGGTAGGCAACTTAAAGTGCAAAATTGCCTCATTTTACACATAGGAAAATTTAGTCCTGCACTCCTACCAATGTTCAACATTATGCAATATTGAAATTTTGACCTTCCAGTGAACATCTGTAGCAAGGCTTGTTGATATTAAATAATCAGTGCAGAATTACTCACAAGTCAACTTCTTCCCACTTATCTATGCTTGTAAAAGGCACTTGTAGCTTTCAACATTGTTGCTCAGTATCAGCCTTCCTTCTTTAAAAATTCTATTGTTTTTGTCTCGTTCAATTCTCCTTGTAAACAGTAATCATAGTTTCATCATAATGCAACTTGGTTTGTTTTCACAAACTTTAAAAATTTTTCAGAAATTTCTCTTTTGAATTTATTGCCATTTACACAGGTAAGAAGATTACTGAAGACTCAGATCTGATCAGTGGTGGCATAAATTACAGAAGAAAAAAACCAAGATAACATTTTGGATTTTCTCTATTTAATGTTGGTTAAAAAAAGGCCAAGAACTTTCTTCCCCAAAATTGCACTTATTGGAGACATATTCATTAAAAGATTTTCTTTCTTTCTTCAGAAAAAAAATATTTATAAATGACTGTATTATATAAATGTCTGCAATCTTATGTGGCAAAGCCTGTGATTCATTTAATTCTCAAGCTAAAGAGAACATAAAGATTTCTGTGAGATTCTGTGAAGTGAATGAATCATTAAGAAAAGAATGTGTCATTTAACCCATTTTAAGCTTAGTGATGTTGTTGCATAGAATGTCTTCTCTTTAGATCATAATGTCACAACATTTTTTAACATTGATTTTAATGGACACTTCAAAAATCTTTTTGGAAATTGTTACACTCACAGTCAGCTGAGACTGTAACAGCTTGACTAGAAGCCTCAAAGTATTCTAAAACAATATAGTAAATTAGAAAAAAAAATGTAGCGAATCTGCATTAAAAAATTAGATAAAACCCTAAGTCAATAATCTATGATGGAAAGGAAAACAAATCTATAAACTTATTTTAATTTCTAGGTATAAAACTAAATTCACCCATATCAAGATTTCCTTTGACTTCCATTGCTCCATCAGAGGTATTTTTCTTCCACTGTTTATATACAGATTATCTTCACCAGTAGCTTTGTTTGCCATTTGCTGATTCCTCCTAGAAGTGGGTGAATGTATTTCATGATAGACATAAAACCACTTTCATTTTCTTACTGTACATAAAACTCATCAGAAGAAAAACTACACCAAGGAAGAAGAGATAGAGGGTTCACAAGAAGAAATAATTTTATCAGCATGATTATGAGACCAGGACTATTGGTCATAGCACAAAGTGTACTATCTAGCAGTTTAGATGTCACCTTATTAAAATTCCTTTTAACTGTTAAGAATTAAAAATAGGCAGTTAATTTCCTTGCACATTGGTCTTTAATTTCAGTGAGGTTTCATCTGAATCAGAGACCTAAAACCTCAAAGATATACTAATCTCCCAATTAAGAATTTTTTGTCTATTATGAAAGAAGCTTACTGCAATAATAATTGCATTAATAATGTATAGAGAATGATGTTTCTGAAGAATTTACAAAACTACTTAATTTTTTTTTTTTTTGGTAATTAAAGAAATGCGCAGTTTCAAAGCAAGATATACGTACTTGCTTTGTCATCTGAATTGTTCCACCACTAGGGATGCACCTATGTAGCAGTTTTGTCTCCTTATTAATTGACTAGCATTGTGTTTTAATAGTATACATTCAGAACATTGAGAAGAAATGCAATGCAGAAACTGTAAGATAAATCCCAATTATTCAAAAGATAGTAAGCCACTCAAGTTTATGCTAGATGTTGTATCATGATCACAGAAAGGGAATTCTTTCTCTCATCCTTCCTTCCCTATTTCATGCTATTTCAATTATTAGATCAATTAGATTTATAGAAGATAATAAGAGATGTAGTGGGTTGACACTGGCTAGATATCAGGCACCCAGGCTCCTCTCACTCACTTCCCTCCACAGCTGGACAGGGGAGAGAAAATATAACAGAAGTTCATGGGTTGAGATAAGGACCAGGGGAGATAACTCATCAAATATTGTCACAGGCAAAACAGGCTCAAACTAGAGATATGAAGTGAATTTATTGCTAAGAAAATAAGAGCAGGATAATGAGAAGTAAAAACAGGTATTAAAAACACCTTCCCCCCAACCTTCCCAGCTGTACCTCCCCCAGCAGCTCAGAGAGACACGGAATGGGGGTTATGGTCAGTTCATCACCTGCTGTTCCTGCCACTGCTCAGGGAGAGGAGTAGCTCTCCTGCTCCAGTGTGGGATTTCTCCTGCAGGAGAGAGCTCTCCATGAACTTCTCCAGTGTAAGTCCATTTCAGAGCAACCATTCTCTGTGACGTCCTGCAATGTGAGTCTCTTCTGAGGACAATAGCACCCCTCAAACCTCTGAAGTGTGGGTCACTCTTCCACGGGGTGAAGTTCTTTAAGGACAGGCTGCTCCAGCATGGGTCCCCCATGGAGTCATGAGTCCTACCAGAAAACCCACTTCAGCTTGTGCTTCTCTGTCCACATGTCTGCAGGTCTCTGCCAGGAGACTATTCCAACATGGAGCTCCCAGAGGATCACAGCCTCCACTCAAGGACCCAGCTGCTCTGCCACGGGTTTCCTCCATGGGCTGCAGGTGGATCTCTGCATGCCATGGCCCTCCATGGGCTGTAGGAGCACAACTGCTTCACCATGGGCTGCAGGGGAATCTCAGCTCTGGCACCTGGAGCACATCCTCCTTCACTACCCTTTGTGTCTGCAGAGTTGTTCCTCTTGCACGTTCTTACCCTGCTCTTCTCTGCTCAATAACATTTTTTCTTCTTAAATATGTTACCACAGGGGAGTCACCATAATTTTTAGTTGGCCCAGACTTGGCCAGCAGCACATCCATCTTGGAGCTGACAGGGACTCAGCTTGGCATGATAAAAGCTTTTGGTGACTTGACACATAAGGCACCCTATAGGCTATCAGCTATGAAAATCTGGCCATACAAACTCAATGCAGATACTAACTTAAGCCTAAACTCTCCAGATTTCTTCATATTTACTGAGGAGCTACAGTCAGTTCAGTGAGACACCATGCAAAAGAAATGGTCGTAGAGCAAATAAATTAGGATTCTGTTTGAATTCTCTTTAGTGATTTCAGTCACCAGTGACAATAAAGGGGATAAGGAAACTGGTCTTCCCAGTCTCTGCCAGTTTTTCACTAGCATTCACTCCTTGTTAATACTGAGAAGCAAATAGTAGAATATTTTCTTCATAAAAGTTGAAGAGAATTAAGATATGAAACTACAGAAAATGCGTAAGAAGTCATCCCATTTTAAGGAAAACTGAGCTATCCAAAATGTTCAATAACAGCAATGGAAAACGTTTTCATTTTTGGTGCCATTAAAAGCAAATTATAACATTGCTTTTATTTATCTATTTATTTAATAATCCGTTTAGCCTAATTATGCCCATAAAAAGGTCTGAATTTTTCTTAATTGTAATCGGTTTCAACAAATTGAATCACTAGAATATTATCTGATATCTATAATAGCCATGTTCATTCTAATCACATTAGCCTTTGTTAGCTGCTGCATGTTCCAAAATGCAAGCTAGTGGAATTAATTTTGTTTATGTAGTAGGCTGCAGATTAAATCCATGCTCTTTTTTTTTCAAACTCTTATTTTAATTCACATTACCAATGTAAACACACAGAGAACTAATATTTTTCTTTATCAAATAGCATTAATAAATCACTTTTATTGGTTTTATTGCACTAATTACTAGATATTGTGTCTGAAACTTTAAACCATCATTCTCTCAGAATTTTTTTTTAAATATCATCTTTAGACAAAGTATGGAGTTTAAATTTGTATGGAAGTTAACCAACTAGCATCTCAGTCCCAAATGAGGCTTGTAGATGCAAAGATATTGTAAATATTTACAGTTATATTATCTCAGTCAGAAGAATAGAATTTATACACACACATATTTGAGGAACGTACACAGTCAGAGAAATTGCTTCCTATCTATCAATATTAAAATTTAAACCCTGTTCTTCACCTGTTACTTGCAGAAATTAAAGAGCAGGAATGTTAGGTAAGATTTTCTAGTAAGAAACACTTTAAAACTTCTGATCTGGGGTCCATAGTATTTTTATTATTTTAACTAGCAACTTCTGTAAGCTAGCATTATTGATGATGAATACTAACATAATGAGATTGACTTGTCTACACTCTGTCTTATATTTAATCACTTCCAATCCTCACTGCTAATGTCAAATTTGTTTTAACAAATATTTTGTATGAATTATGATATTATTTCTAAAACAGTGTATGATTGATGATTTTTAGAGCATCTGTCCTTTTATCATCATGCTGTTATCATACTGCTTGTGCTCGCTCTCACATTGGTAAATTATCCCAAGAATTCTACAACTTTTTCATATTATTCTGACACTGATTTAGCTATTATTTTAGCTTTAAGAAGTGGTAAAATAATTTCATTATTTTGCTTCTTCAAAGCATGAGATTTACATTTGGATCTATTTTCAATTTCTCTTGGGGTTTGTAGGTGGTGTTCTCAGTAAAAGGCAAAGAATTACCTGACAGTGACTGCACCCAGATCTTGCTTCTTCCTCAAGATAAAAAAAAAATCACATGCTTCAATCATGTTTGATTTTTAGGCAATTCATAAAAGAAGCTGGCAGGACCCCTGGACAGACTGCCTCTGGACACTACCTTACATTAAAAAAATAAAAAGCTGAATGGACAAGCAATGCTTTTCGATGAACCTGAGAGCCTTTAGGTAATTTCATTTTTAGTTGACTGAAAGATTGCACATTGGTTTTTAATCAATTTTTAAAATATTCCTGCAGGACTGAGAGATTTTTATAGTCAGTGTGAATGGGAAGAGGAAGACAAGAGCAGCAGTAAAAAAAATTTACTGTCAGGAGGTGTCCTGCAACATCAGGAAGTTCAGTACATAAAAGGGACTTGTCTGCCTAGTTGGAGGAACTTGTAGGAGTTTTGGATTTCTAATAGGGCTTATGGGTGGAGCAGATAATTCTGCTAGAAACATGAACTTCAAAAGATGTCTTTCAGTCCAATTGTGACAAAAGAAAATATGAAAAAAACAATTTTTGCAATTTTTGCACATTAAACAATTTAAAATAATGCAGGAGTGTTGGTTGTGACACAGCCAGAGTTAGTCTATATAGTTGTGGGTTTCTAAAGCAGACTGTATTCAATCCCTTCTTTGTGTGTTGCATTAGCTGCCCTGTTTGAACTAAATAACATTCTAGACTTTAAAAAGTCAGGTCAAAAGACTCTTTATATGTGTTAGAAAGCCAACCACTCACAAAGGTTTAAAAAGCCACAATTATGGTTCTGTTTATAATATTAATTTGGTCCCTCCACGTACGTACATATGGTCTGTGATTAGATCCTCTGATATGCTTTTCTTAGAAGCAGTCTGCATCATTTTGTGTAAGGAACTAGCTGTGCTTACTTAGAATGCAACAACTCAATAATTTCCTTTCTTTTCCCTGATAAACATATGCCTTATTTATGGCTCAATATTCAAAGCAGATTCAGAAAACAGGAATAATTCCTACTGGATTTTTTCCATGTCCCTTTTACTATAATATGCAACATTAAACACTAATGAATGCATGGTAATGGCATCCTTTGGAGATAAGTATGCTTCACTCTCTCCACTGTATATGCAAGAAACAAAGGCCCAGAGATATTATCCTCTGTTTTAGAATTTATTTTGAGAGGCATGAACTGATTTTTCATATTTAAAGAATTCAAACCACTGAGCTGTAATTTAACAGCTTAGAGTAGAGAGGGGAAAAATAAAAATAAAAATAAAAAAAAAAAAAAAAGAAAAAAAAAAAAAAGGTGACTTCATTACCAAATCTGACCATACTTTTCAGCAGCACAGGTTGTAAAGAATGGACTGGTCTCAAGAGTCTGAGATAGTATGAATCTCATATGTACACAAAAGTGCAGATCCAATCCACTACCTGGGACTGATTTTAAAAGTTCAGCTCAGTGGTGTTTTGAGGGCTGACTGTGATTCCTAAATACCTGTCTTAAGTGCTATTTGAAATATATTAGGCTGCATGAGGTCTCAGTTCGAGACATAGCCATCTCTGCATTGGAAGCCCTATCCCTCTCTACATTGGCATCTTGAATCCAGGTTGGATTTTCAAGTGTATCTCAACGTCATTAGGCACTTCTGCATTATACAAAGCTGAGCTCCACCCTCACTCATATTTGGGGGAAGCTGCAGAGCTGTTAGTTCATCCCAAAAACTTGAATGGAGTATCTCTTCAGCAGGATCCAGATGACTGAAACTGTTAAGTGTCCGCTAATGGATGTGTGATGATGAGGCTTTCCTACTTGGTCTGCTTTTGCTGTTTCAGGAGAACACGTATGCCTTTGCATATCCTTTGTCATATCTATCAGTCACTTGTAAGACTGCCAAATACGCTTCAGATTTTCAAATTGTACAGATATGCCTATATAGATATCTGAGTTGAGTCACCTCATAAATGATTGACTTCATCTTGAGACAAGATAGCTAAGATGTCATTGGAATTTATACCTGGAGTGAGTTTTGTGAACATTTAAAGGTGGAGAACTTATATTTTTTTTTTAAATGTGCTACATTGAAACAAAGCTGCCTTTTGTTTTTTCCCTTATAGTGACCAATATTTCATTGTTCAGCTATATTTCTCTGCTACTCAAATTTCTTCCTGATTGCACCTCTTCATTTCTGCATTATTCTACACACAGAGAGGTGCACTCTTTCAGCTTCTAAACCTTATTCACATTCCAGTAAAATCTACTTGACCCACACTAACCTACTCTTAGCATGTATTTTGAATTATTTGCCCATCTAATCCTTGTTCCACTGAGCTGTTCTGACCTTTTGTCTCAAGCTTTTTTGCCTCAGGATACTCCCTTTTACTCTGTCCCAGGTTCATTATTAGATTCATGTACTTTATTCTTTCTTTCTATCTTCTCCTGGATCTTCATGGAGTTTCTGTCTTCAGTATTTTCTACCTTCAACCTTGTGTTATCTCTTCTTCCAACTCTGAGAAAATTTAATGAAATAGCAAGTGCTAAGCGCTAAAAGTTGTGATACCCTATCCCCTTCCGATGAATGAGAAAGAGGAAAATCAATAACGAATAAGGAAGTCCTTCATTTGCTGTCATTCCTAGATTCCTGTAGGTTGGTGTTTTCCAATTGTTACATGTAGGGTGGTATCTTTCCACAGGATACATCTGACATGGAGCTCCTCAGGCAGAACGGCTTAAATTTGGTAGTTTTAAACATGACACCTATTATTCTTGAGTTAAATATTATTTGATAAATACTGTCAGTTTTCACATATTTCCACATCGTATGCCAGAAACTGCTAGGGAAAAAGAATAGAGAAGAATCTGAAAGATGTCTTGACCAATGCTTCTCATAATGTTAGGAAATCATTATCTTAGATAAAAATGGTTTTATTTTGCTGCTATTGTGATTCTGAATAGAGAGTGGCCTAATTACAGAGATATTTATAAGCAAGTTTGCTTGGAAAGAAAGCTTTGGAGCTGCTCAAAATGGATCCAAGGAGCAAACAACCACCTAAGCAACTTAATCTGATCTTATTCTTTGGTCTTCAACTATCACTATATATCTACATTCCAAAGTCACTTCTTCATCCCATCTGTTATGCTAAAAAAGCATTCCAGTGCACCCATTCTCAGCTGCATTACAGTTTAAGAAGGGAAAAAGAAAGGAAAAAAAACCTGAATTAAGCTTCCTAAATGTACAGCTTCATTCAGTTTCCAAAACACGAAAATCAAAGGTTTTGTGCATGACACCAAGGTGCTCATCCATAAACCAGGGTTCACCCACAGATCTGCTGACAAGTGTGCCATTCCTCTCCACAGGTCTTGCATTCTCTTAATCCCTCAAATGTCAGTAAATGCCTATGTTAGATAACAGAACTCCAGAAAGATTTGGCTCCCTATCATGGATGCCTCAAAACTGTGTCAAGAATATACAAGCATGTGAAACTTTGTGAGTGATAAGGATTTTTATTTTTCATTTAACTTTCACACAATTAATCCCTGAAAGATAAGAGCAAAACACCCCTCTTCTGGCATATTTTTACATGTTCGTTGACATCTCCTGCTGGAAATTTTTACTTCATGAGGAAATTAAAACCATTATAATTTAGTGAATGGATGCAGTTTGTCTCCCTTAACTTGCTGCTGAAATTTTAACCAGAGCTTTACAGAAGTTAATTCATCAATATTCAGGTTCAAGAGAGCCTGCAAACAAAATGGTTTATACAGAAGGTTGTTCACAATGGGAGCACATCATTATCACTGAAAAGATAATGCAATAATACATTACTGCAAAGGAAGCTATAAGGATGACAATAAGATACACTTTAAAATAATAAGCATCGTATCTTATTTGTACCATAGCAGATTAAATATTCATAAAACTACAGGAAGGAATTGGGTCAAGGGAGAAGGAATGGCTATTGCTGGAAAGCATATGGAGACATATCATATTACATTGAGAGATATCAGGGAACATATTATCTTGAACAACTGTTGAGTTTATTGCCATGCACTCCACCCCAAACAGATATTATTTAACAGCTAAATTAAACCTTCATTACATGTTCTTATACTTATTTGCAGTGAAATAGATCTTTCATGGTAAATTGCAAATTCATAATACTTGTGCATATTACAAATGCTTATTTAAGCAGCAAATCATTTTGCTCTGTGACTCTTCCACAGCTGAGCCAAAAAAATTTCAACCATTGAACTCCTTATTTTTAAATTCTGCTCTTTTGTGTTACATATTTATCCTGTTTGCACCTTGCTTAGTTCTCTTTTTTTCTATCAGAATTTCAGCCTTAACAAAGCCAAAATCTAAAGTTTTTCATATTAGAGCATTATTAGTATTTTATAATAAAAATATAATAATTATTAATTCTGGCTGATATGGCGCGTTACTTCAGACACTACTACATAACTAATTTTTATATTTGCATTTCAGAAGAGTTATATAAATTAAAATATGTTCAAACATAGCATTATACTATATGGTAAATCTGTTTTTCAGATAGATATTTTTTCATTTTCCTACTCATATTAAAAAGATTATAAAAGTTAAAATGGACTATTGAAGAAAGTAGGACATTCAACAACATAGATTCTTTAAAAGCATTTCCAAGTAAAGGTCTGACCATTTGGCTTGCAGAGGTAATTATTTTACCAGTAAAATTTTCCAGCTGCTAATTTTCAGCAGCTTTCATTTTATTCTTCTCAAAAATTAATGTTTTATTCCTAAAACATAAAAACTTCATGAAAATCTAAAGAATTACATACTTTCTAAGGCTAAAATTAATGTGTTTAGATTTATGAAACAGAGTTCTAAGTTAATGTGTTCAAATAGTAGGTGTTGTCTAAACACCAAAAAACAACCCAAAAATTAAAAAGGAAAAATACATCTAAGTCACAAACATAATGGATGAAAATATGGAATTTGGATATTGTAACAACAATTATTGTGTTCTAAACAAGAAACATCCACTATCAGAAAAATCTCCTGTTTCCCCTCCAGACATAAGTTCTAATATGATTTAATTTGAAGAACATGAGAATATGTTAAATAACATACATGGAGAAAATAGGAAAAAAAAAAGAGATTGAATGATGATCCATCAGAAGATGATGAAACTGCACATGCATCAAAGTAACATGAACCTGGAAAAAACTATGCTCTAAAATTTCATTTTCTTTGTCTGGTTACTCTTAAATCAAAATGTAGATAACTTTGTGTCAAGGAGAGGTCACAAGATAATTCTGGTTGTTTTCCCTCTTATTAAATGCCTTTACCATTTTTTTCTTACCAATAATTCAGACTTCAGAGGAAAGACATCAAATAATACAATACCATTTTTTTGCTTGTTTTCTGTATTTTTAGCCATTTTCCAATAAAATAGAGCTGGTGATTGTAATCTATTCAGAAATAAAAGGTACTTCAATAACTGACTGACAAGTTTAGCATTTAAAAAATTCCATCAGTTTTTAATTTACGTCATCCCTTGCAGCCCCAGTGAGTTGAGCAAAACCTGGCAAGACTAACAGATTAATCTCCAGAGGAAATAGAGATCACTCAGTGTCTCTGGTCTGCAGCCAAGCTCAGGCATAGGGTAGAATATATTCCACAAGCTAGCAGGCTTCTTAGCATGCATGGGAACCTGTGTGCCACACAGAGGTGTCAACAGATTTTATGATATGTCAGGATGACAAAACATAAGGATTGAGTTTTTATATTATTAATAATAGGTGTATTATGCATTACTTCACTGGTTTGATGGAAGTGAGCTGAGTAAGTGAGGCTTATCGAGAAGGCACATGCATCTAAATATAATCCATGTACCAAACTTTCCAGTGATACAACACCAGATGTTTCACAGTAGTCATTGTAGTATAAGGCGGTTATTAAGTGTTTCAGAAAAGTAAAGTTTTATAGAAACTTCAATTATTATTTTATTCCAGACATGAGAACAGGAAAAAAGTGAGCAGAAAATGAGACAACATGAAAGAAACAGGATCAAATCTAAGCAATTAAAATTTTTGCATCATTACTTAACTCTTGTTTATACTGGTTACTCACATTACTTATAACTGGGCCCTCGAACTCAGATTTATATGCAGTTATGATTTTTAACTCACATTCTGCTACCAACACAGACTGCATATTAATTTCCACAAAAACTGTGCTCAGCATTGTAATTTGCAATTATGGAGATCATAAGACAGTATCTTACCACTGTTTACTGTACATTCTCCACATATGAGCAAATAATGCATTAGAAGAATTTTTCTCTTCCCTCGAGAATTTTCAGTTTGAGAGCTTAGGAATCCTCAGTTCCTAACTTTCCCATTTGGCTTTTCTGACAGATTCTGCACTTCCTTAGGCAGTAACATATTTTGCACAGTGGAGAGGAAAAGGGAGGTGACAAAGATTGGCCCCTAATCAGAGACAGCACAGAGTAAAAGAATGTGTACAGGTCTAGATACTGCTGTGTCCAACACAGCATGTTAAAAACCGTATTATCAACTTCATTGTATTTAAAGACACATGCATTTTACCTACATGGGTTTATACGTATTTTACTTTCTCCTTCTGGGTGACACCCTAGGTATGTTACATAAAGTTGGCAGAAAAACTGAACAGGCTTTTTCTACTTTATTAAAGGAATAGCTCTCTACATGGACGGTCAATACTGCATCCAATCCTAAACATTCTGATTAATGATGCAGAAACCGTCAGAGTGTGCACTCAGCAAGATTTCTTATGACAGAAAACTAGAAGTGTCTGATACACCAGAGATTTATGCTGTTGTCCAGAAGACATCTTTCAGTGGTCCCCTAGGACAGGAATAAAAGCAATGGGCACAAACAGAAGCTAGGTAGGTTCCCTCTGAACATAAGGAAACACTTTTTCACTGTGAGGGTGACAGAGCACTGCCAGAGGTTGCCCAATGCAGTTGTGGGTCTCCTTCCTTGGTGATATTGAAAAGCCATCAAGACATGTTCCTGAACAGCCTGCTCTAGCTGATACAAATTGTGGAGGAAGTTGAACCAAATGAATCTTTAGAAGTCTCTTCCAACCTTAACCATTCCTTAATTCTGTGAAAAGCACAGCCAGGTAATATGTCCTATTTAAGCCTCTAGTTCCCATTTGTTGATCCCAACAACCTCAACTAATTTTCTGTGTGGCTGATGATCACCCAGAAATGTTGCATGGTGCTCCTAATAGAAATGTTAGGATTGTTTGAGCTTTTCACTTATCTGAAATCGGTATTAGAACCAGGATGGAAATTACATGTCTTTATCTGCTTAGGACCAGTCCTCTTATTTATGCTATTTAACTTCATGTGTCTTATCCAGGAAACAAAAAAAAAAAAAAATCTTTTTCCCTACAGTAATCCAGTCATAAGCATACTTGCATAAGATGTCTTTCCAGAAAGATATGTTTCAGTAAAAACCCAAATAGCCACATTGCTGTGAGGCTACAGATGACAGTGAGAGACATTAGACTCATTAATGAAATACATCTGTGCATGTTAAAGGGCTTACAATGGTCACAAGCACCTCTTTATTTTCAAATCAGTAGCAAATCCAATTATTGATCATACTTAGGTGTCTGAGATGTTTACAGAAGACTGTATTCTTCTTTGAATAGTTGCTTATTTATGCAAATGGCAATTTACTCGTGTTTGTAAGGGGAAAGATTATAATGCTTGAACATTCCTCAAGAGATTTTTGGAACTCTGGAGCTTCACAAAATGTTATCACAGTGTCATAGAACCATTTAGGTTGATAGGGACCTTAAAGATCACCCGGTTTGACCCCACTTGCTGTGGATTGAGACCTGTCACTAGATCAGGTTGCTCAGAGCTCAATCCAACCCAACCTTAAACTCTTCCAAGAATGGGCCATCCATAACTTCTCTGGGCTAGCTGTTCTACTGTCTCACCACCTTTAGAGTAAATAATTTTTTTTTCCTAATGTCTAACTTAAATCTACTCTCTTTCAGTAGAATTAAGCCATTTCCCCTCATTCTATAACTACATGCCATGGTAAATAGGTTCTCTCCATCTTTCTTATGGGCTCCCTTCAAGTACTGGAAGGCTGCAATAAGGACGCTCTTAAACATTCTCTTTTCCAGGCTGAACAAATCCAGTTCTCCCAATTCCTTTCATTTAGAAGGCAATCCCTCCCTCTAATGAATTTGGTGGCCCTCCTTTGAACTCATTCCATCAGGTCTGTATTATCTTCATGATTTTTTGTGGAAAATTTAATTTATCATAGAAGAGTACCTTTCTGAAGATTATAGAGCTATAAAAACTATATTGTACCAGAATGACTTTTGCAGTCACAGCAATTCTGATCTGGTGAAGAAAATGTTTTGGTTTTTTGGGTGGTTTTTTTGTTTTNTTTGGGGATTTTTTTTGGTTTTTTTTTCTCAACAGTCTTATAGGAATTTCTGAGGAGTACCAAACCATAATCACTGCAGGCTGTTGAACGTCTAGTATACCAAAGGCTTGTGACAATAGTTGTACCCCCATAAATATATTTTCAAACCTGTATGTTAGATAGCAGTGTTTTTAGAAAATACTGGCCAGAATCCTGGTAAAATGATTTTAGTATTTACTGCACAAGCACCTGGTTGGTGTTTCAATTTGAAATGTATGGTTTGATTTTCTCATATAATTTGTCACTAGTATTTGGAGAATATAATATTGTAGTTTATAAGTGCTACTTATAACTTCTCTCCTCATAGAAGAACAAATTTAAAATTTTATCTCTTTTTATTACTGTAATTTCATGTTTATGTTATTCTATTTTTAGACACTTATTTAATTCTGAAGTTGAGACAGTATTGCCAAATTCAGAATCTAAGTGAAAAACATAGTCTTAACCTAAAGCATGGCAGGTTATTCTCATTTTCTTGCATATTTCTCTTTTGGCAGTGCTGATGCCTTCCCTCAAACATTAAATTAGCATCATTATCATTACAGACCTATTTAGTTCTTATATTTACATTTCCAGGATCAAATGTATTTATTTCTATTACCTGAAGAGAAGCATAATAGCTTATGGAACCATGTAAGAAAATCAGAAATGGTAGTCCTTAACCTAACCTTGCAGTACTACCAGTACTACATACATTCCATTAAAAAGCTGAGTTGTGTATATTCCCCTGGCTTCCCTGGAACCTGGGCAAGGGGCTCAGATGCCTTGGCATGATGCCCAAGACCCCTGTGGGTTTGATTTAAATCCCTGGGGAAAAGTAGAGCATAAATTAGAGTGTTAAAAAGTAGAAAAGTGAATTTTTAAAATTGTTTATATTAGGGGTCTGAACACAAGATGGAGGAATTAGGGCATGGTATGTCTTTCTTTCCTCTTCTTCATGGAGTCCATCTTTTGGGTTAGGATGGCACTTTGGGATTTGTTTAGGAGAAAGTTGGACAGTGCAATGTAGGTGTCATGTATTAGAAAACAATTGTAAACAGCATGTACATTATTTATAGTATAAAAGACAAGACCTGCCCCTAGGGCAGGCAGAGTGCCTCCACCTGACCTGCAGGACAGACCTCTGCAAGTCAGTGAGAAAATTCCTTAGACAACAAAGAATTAACAACCTTGGAAGCCTCAGAAAACAGCTTCTGACTCTTTCTTCGGTGCTCAAGCTGGGAAAAACAGAGACCCTGAGACCACCAACTATTGTGCCATGAGTGATCTCTGACTCAGAGACACCACCATTCACACTGACTATTTAGTATATCTCAGGAGGTAATTGTTGAAATATTGCAGCGAGCTGTAGAGGTTTATGGTGGGGTAACAACAAGATGCATTCTTGACTTTGCACTAATTCATTAGTTCACCCACAGATCTGCTGACAAGCGTGCCATTCCTCTCCACAGGTCTTGCATTCTCTTAATCTCTCAAATGTCAGTAAATGCCTACAGATAACAGAACTCCACCTAACTATGTCTGTCCTTCACACAACATCGTCTCACCTTACCTGTCCCTTACCTCTGCACAGCCAGCAGCCTTCACCCCACACTGCAGCAAATTATAAATCCCCAATTTATAGCCAGCTAGCCCACTCTTTTATAACATCCATCCATATTGGGCAGACAAAGCTGTTCCCACTCTTCAGTAGTAAGTAGAGCTGTGGTTCATTGGGAAAGATTACCTTCTGCATCAACCTTACAACCTGTCTTCCCACAGTCTAGCATTGGTACAGGCTTTCCAGGAAAGTGGTGGAATCATCACAGCTGGAAGAGCTCAAAAATGTGTGAGTGTGGCACTCAGGGACATGGCTTACTGGTGAATGTGGTGGTGCTGAGCTAACAGTTGGAACTGATGATCTCAGAAGTGTTTTTCAACCTAAATAATTCTATGATTCTACAGTTACTCTATCTTGTTTGGCTCAAAAGAATGATTTCTTTTGTGTTTTCTGAATGGTGTCCCAAGTACATTACCAGTGTCAAGGCACCTTGAGGGTCATTGGCTCCCTGGGGCTGGATCTTCAGAGGTGTCAGGATCAAGCTTAGCCATGTCAGGGCAGGACCCATCCACCAGGGTCTATCTTAGGACCCATCAGCCAGGGTCCAGCCCTACTCAGCAGCAGGACAGCTGTGAGGCAGTGGAGCAGTCCCAGCTCTGCCACATCCCAGAGGACGGATAAAAGGTGGGGCTGGGATGTGCACCTGTAGGAGGGCCTGGCTCAACTGCACAGGACAGGGCTGAGGGAAGCTGGAGAATCCTCCTGCTGTGGCATCGTTGGGGCAGGGACTGATGTTTCTGGAGAGTGACATGGTGCCCTGGGCTTTGGGCAGAGTGGAGGGACATGCAGGGAATTGTGGAGGGGTGGCCAGGCCTGGCAGTGCCTCCAGGGCCTTGACATGGAAAATTCTGTGATGAACTCTAATTAGGCTTTCCTTTCCTCAAGGAAACACAAGTGACCTTTTTATATTTTAAAAAGCTGAGGCTTTTGAAAGGTGAAGTTTAAGAATATTTGTTTTTCTAAGTTACAGTGGTTAAAATAACTTCATATCCTGTTATGACCAGATTTTGTTTCATTAGAATAGCTCCAATGTATGTATAGTGATCAGTTCTTTTTAAACAGTGTTTGTACTTCTCCATTTCAGGTTTGAGGAGAGAGATGGTGCTGTCAGGAGACAACTTCCCTTGTTGACAAATTCAATGTAAGCTCTGACACAATTTGATACACATACAAATTATGTAATATTAAGAATGACAACATATCTTTTGTTTGCTGTGTTTTCTCTTGTGCCATACAATGTGTTTTGCTGGAAGACTCAACTCAGCTGGAGGGAGAGAGGTCGTGTTCTTGCTCACTGCTGGCTGTCATCTATTGGATCAATGCACAGTCCTTGGTAGTGAGCAGAGCGGCACTCCTCTCCTGAGAGAAGGAAGCAGAATGGGAGGACTCAAAAGTCCCCATACAAATGCATATTCCCAAGAACGGAAGGAGACACACTATAAAGAGGCTGAGGTGGTACATAGATAGTTTCCAGAGGTCTCCAGTGCACTGCTTTGAATTATTCATTACTCAGCAAGACACTAAACATTGCTGTACTCAGAGCAAGAATGAGGTGAAGTGAAAGACCTGCCTCTGAGATGAAACAGTCAGCAGTGAGAACTTCTAATACTGTTTTCATTTTTGTTTGATCTGACCAACTTGATCTGAGCTTCTTTCCACAGCAGTAATTGTATTGTAGTTCATCCTTCAATAAACTGTAATGTCAGCAGTCCAAAGTCCTTTCAGTATTTTTTGTATTATCAATTTAAAGAAAAGATATTGATATACACAGTTGAATTTCACTGTCAGGATTCCTGGATTTCATCTATGCATCCCAAAAGAAATGCTGTGAAACCTCTTGAAGGTATGATTCATTCTGTTAAATAGAAATCAATAAGACAATCTTTGATCTCTCATTCAGAAAGCTGAGATTTATTAGTATCCTTCTTGACTCAATGAATGTTTTTGTATGTATAAATTCAATACTGCATCAGTATTTTTCAGGACATATTTTTTAAACACAAGATAATAAGACCTACAGTTGAATCTGCCTGACAACATATTACCGGATACTTAAAAATTAAAAATTTACCAAGTATTATTACAAATACTTTAATATTATAACTCTGGTAGGATTTCCTCCCTTCTAATTAATTAAAAATAAAGTGCTACCAAGCAAGAAAGAAAGAAAGAAAGAGAGAGCAATTTAACAAATGTTATTATGACATACTATCAAAACAGAATTCCTTACAAGTTCATTTTCTTGAATGTATCCTTATTCAAAATGTACCATAATTGTTAGATAATATTCCCCATTT
Organism: Turdus rufiventris; assembly: GCA_013186435.1. NCBI lineage: Eukaryota > Metazoa > Chordata > Aves > Passeriformes > Turdidae > Turdus > Turdus rufiventris. The sequence continues at coordinate 6,326,078 of PYHW01010678.1, forward strand.
GCTTCAGTATATTCTTGTAAAATATTTCATAACTTTTAACAAGAAATAATCTGAAGTTGTGCTACTGTTTTCCTTTTAGATAATGGAATAATGAAGAGATTGCAGGTTGTATAGACCTCTCAGGAACAATGTTAATAAATGTAAAAAAGGTTAAATATCTGGCAGAACAGGGACTTGCAATTAAGTGCTACAGATTATGTTTAAAATAACATTTGTTCTACATCTAATTTGAGCCAAGAGACTCACTAAAAATTGCTTTCTAGATTATACTCTATTCCCAGAAAATTAAAATAATAATCATTCCCTTGAGTGTTGAGAGAACTGTACTGAAGAGACAATTTTTTAACATCTCTTTTTGACTTTTTCCTTGTAATATTATAGTTTGTGATTACTAGACAGAAGCACAAACTTTCAAATTACTGGGCAAACTCATTCATTCCAGACATCTAGTATATGAAGATTTATCTAAGTACGAAAGTGAATAAATTCCAAAGAGATTGGTACCACATTTTTTAACCAACCATCAAGTTAATCACAAATGAAACCTGAACAAAAATTTTCACCTGGAAATTCCAATAAGATCAATTCATGAATGATGGCTATGAACTGGTATTTGATTACTGTTAAATTGTCTTGACTTTGTTTGATACTTCAGTTGTATCAGGCCAAATGGTAAGATGATTCCGCGATTACAGTATGTGATTTCAATAGCATTTGCATTTCATTACAGTTGACATTACTACCCAAGTTCTAAAATATATGTGTTCCATAACCTTCCTTTATGACAGTGACTTTATATCCTGGTGTATAGGGTTTTCATGGTTTTTGGTAACAGAGGGGTTACAGGTTTGGCTCCTGTGAGAAGCTGCTAGAAGCTTCCTCAGGGTCCAGCAGAGCCAGTCCCTAGTGGCTTCAAAGACAGACATGCCAGTTAGGCTCCAAAGACAAGGCAAATTGGAAATGGTGGTAACACCTCTGTGATAACACATTTAATAAGACATCAAAACAAAAAGTGGTGTGTAGTTGTAACTGTGACTAAAGAAGAGCAGAGTGAGAACATGGGAGAACAACCATGCAGGCACAAAAATCAGTGGAAAAAGAGGGAGAGGACGTGCTTCAGCCATTGGAGCTGAGATTCCTCTGTAGCTCATGCTGCAGACCATGGTGAAACAGCTGTGCTCTTGGTGGCCATGGAGGTCCATGGGGATACAGAGATCCACCCACAGCTCATGGAGGAGGAACCGACGCTGGAGTGGCTGGATGCATGGAGGAGCAGGTGAGCCCATGGGAGACCTGTGGAGAGAGGGGCCCCGCTCCCCTGCTGGAGCAGCCAGTCCTTGAAAGACTGCACCCTGTGGAAAAGTGATCCACGCCGCAGCAGTTCGAAGAGAGCTGTAGCTCATGAGAGGGACTCACTTTGGAGAAGTTAATGGAGAACTGTCTTCCATGGGAGGGACACAACGGTGCAGCAGGTAACATCTCATCTTCCTGAGCAGAAGGAGAAGCCATGGGTGATGAACTGACCATAACCTCAATCTGTCTGCCTGCACCACTGGGGGAGGAGGTGGAGCTGGACAGGAGGGAGGGGTGAGGGAAAGGTGGTTTTTTTAAGGACTTGTGTTACTATGCTCTATTCTGTAAGTATTTAATGAAAGTGATCGAAGGCTAGATAATTATTGATATTTTAATCATTAGAAGACTAAGACCTTCCCAAATTAAACACGCTAACACGCTATAAGAGTTTTTTTGTTTAGATTTTCTTTTTTTTCTTTTTTTTCTTTTCTTTTTTTTGTATTCTCAACATGCATTAACTGACCCAAATTTTTATGAAACAAAACATCATAACTGATATAACTCTATGACATGAATTTTGTTCTGGGTTCCTGTAAAAGGTACAGATTTGCTTTGGTCAACACATTGTAAGAAGTATGACAGGTTTCTGCACTCCCTCTTAAGAGAATTTGAGCCAAAATTCAGTAGAAGTGGGTAATTTATTTAGTTTCTTCTTTTTTCCTTAAAAACTATATTAGTACTGAATTGCCAGAGAGGGGATTGAGCTTTTTTTAGCCTCAAAATATGTTTATTTAAAGGATATAGGACAATTCATGTAATGTCAGATAAGTGAATAGAACAGGTGCTATGAATCTTCCCTTACAAACCCTGAGAATCTTATTGAATGATTGTAAGACAAGCTTTATATTAAATCCTCTCTCAGTCCCTTGTGAGCTGTGCATATGCTGTGCACATCCTTGCAGCCCCAATGACTATCAGAGCATCTGGCTATATTCTAGCAGACTATTGGTAAGATGCTCCATTTTGTACTGTTTCCCTCTTTTCCTCTTATATCCTTCAGATTTAGATTGAAAATACAAGCTGTTGTAAATGGAAGCAACCATTGAGTGAAGAGGTGTCTATGATGATCTCTATAAAATCCTCAAACAGCTGGAATTCAGCCTAGAGGTTTCACCTTTTCTTGTTCAAAAGGTGATTTCTTTACGTGTGTGAAGAAATGTGCATTTTCTATAAAATATCCTGTATGTCTACACGAGGTGATACAGTCCATTATACTGCCCTTTTAAATGTGGGAGTATCTTCTTAAACTAATTAGAAAGAGTGTTCATGGAACAAAGAAATTTCTTGAAAGCAAAATTAAAATCAAAATACTGTTTCTTTTACTATAGAACTTACTATAGCAACTATCAGAACAGTTGTTTCAAACACTCTGTTACCACAAAAGCAGGAAATTCTTTCTAACCCTTGACCTGAGCTCTTCAATATGAGGTTTCTGAGTTAAGCACATATATGTCTTCATTCTCTTATCTTAAACTGATCTTATCTTCTTATCTTCTTAAACTGATCTTATCCTCTTATCTTCTTCCTCTCGCCTCTGTACCCTTCAACTCTTTTCTAGAGAAGAAAAACTGTGAAAATGCAAAGAAATTACATACCACCATGATGATGGGCACTTTAATAATTGAGTTTTCACATAAATGTCATACCACCTTTATGATGTCATGCAGGTGTTCAGAGTTCCTTTGCATCTGAGGGTAAGGCTGCCAAGTTATTAATTGATGATGGGAAGAAGCACCACATAGCATTAGTAAAACAGACAAGTAAGTTTGAAGACATATTCAGTGTCCCTGTTAGCCAGCTCTCTGCTCCTTCTGACTCATCACGCCATTTTCACGGTTGTCTTGCATTGACACCAGGTCATTTAATTAGAAAATGAACAAGGAAATGCAGATAACTTTAAATTTCCTGTTGTTCATATATATATATATGTAATTTATGGATGCATATATATTTTAATAGGATACATCAGATATATTTTACTATTTCCTTTTTTTTTTCATCTTGCCTTCAAATTAAAAAAGAGAATATAAATTTCACTCTGTTTATTTTGATATCTAAATCTGTGTTTAATCTGTCTGCCTATACAGTCCATAAAGATGTGGTCAATGTACTTATTGGAGTCAAGGGCACCATTCCTCATTGTAAAGTAGATGTCTAAACCAAGCTAAATGAACCTTAACCTGAAAGTTCCTCTTTCTTTTTTTTTTTCTTTCCTATAAAGAAAGTCAGCGTACTGTGGCTCTCATTTCCAGACATCTATTTTGTGATCATATAAAGTTGGATTACTGTAATCACACTCACAATATTTTAATAGTAAGCTTACACAAATTTAACCATGCTTCTGATTTTTTCCATTCACTGTTCTGGAGTATTCCTTTCTAATTTTTCACTTTAGTGGGTAATAGCTGTGGAATGAGATATGGAGAAGATTAATGTACCAAAAATGAGAGTAATTGAAGCTGTAGATGACAGGGAAGTACATGTAGATTTGTCATATGGCCTACTTAATAATAAGGAAATAATAAGCAAATTATTTTCAGATAGCTAAATCACAAGACTTAAGAAGGAGAATCTTAATGCTAGACTTAGAAACTTGTAAAAAGACTTTTTAAAAAAATAAATAAATAAAGAAGAGACACTCCAGAGAAAACAATCCTTTAAAGCTGTCAACACAAGACAGAAAGGGCGAGCACTGCAGGTATATAAACATGCCAGTAGAAACCTTGGGGATTTTTCCCATTTGGAGTTCTGTCTAGTAAGAATTGGAGTTCCACATGGCGAACACCCACGCAGCCAAAGTGATACCTCTTCCTTGACTTGCATGAAGGATTCTTCTATTGAAGAAAAAAATCCAGTTAAATCTAGTAATCGAACTTTTATTATTACACATTTCTTACTATGAACTTTATAGAACTTTGTAAATCAAGCACTGCTTAATCCTCTCTTGTATCATTTCTTTTCAAGATAATGGGTAAAAAGTTGTTTCAAGCAGAAACAACCAACTAACATGAAGGAGTTCAATCAAACTATATCTAAATATTAAAATATGTTTGGAGGGTTTTTTGGTCGTTTTTTGGTTTAGGGTTTTTTTAGGAGTGTTTGTTGTCGTTGTTGCTATTATTTTCTGGAATGTATTCTTAATAGTGCAGAAGAATAATAACTATCTGTCAGGGGTTGCTGTATTTTCAGCCAGCTATCAGGTATCAGGAAATGGCTTACTTTCATCATGTATTACATCATCATGAATTATTAGTCATTGCTAATAAAATATTGATCTTGTGTCCATAAAGTACATTCTAAGAGACTGGATATAAGCCATCTCAAGAAAATACTAGCACTCCAGCAATATTTTCAACTACCTTCCTCTACCATGTACCAATCAGTCAAGCAATCAATCAATCACTCTGATTAACTGTGCCAAAATCTTCCAAAATATGAAATAAGAGCACAGAAATAAAAATTACTGTTTGGTGTAGCTTTACAGATCAAATGATTTAAAAATAATTATATTGGTGATGACAGCAGCCTTTTTAAAAAGAAAAGAAAAGAAAAAAAATGGTCTCCTGGAAGTCAGTTTCTACTCCTCGCAGAATTTCTGCTCTTTGCTCTTCTATACTTTGAAAAAATTTCTCTGTTCGGTTTGGTGAAATGCCCTTTTTCAGTAGCCCATAAAATAGCTTTTGATGAGCCACAGATCTTCCATTTTATTATTATTTTCCATCTTATTAAATTAAGACTTTAGATAAGAAATAGTAATTTTACATAAAAATGCCTACAGCCAAGCTGCCAACCCTTTTGCTATGGTCTTGCAACCACAGTTGCTTAGCCATAATTGACCTATTACTTTAGCAACAAAAGAGATCACTTGCTGAATCATAGAGACACTATACAATTTGCATAAAGATGAGAAAATGTTCTTGAGTTTATGGAATATTGAATAACTTTTCTAAAGACTGTTTAGTTTTTCCTGATATTAGAAAATTACTGTTTCCTTTCCTCAGGTTTTGCTATTGAACACAATGTATTTTTTGCTAACTGAATAATATTGTCTTAGTTATAGAGAACTAAAATAGGAAGTCAGGCTACAAAATATGCAAGCTGTGAGATGCCTTTTTTTTCAGACTAATGTATTCCATCTATGTGCAAGATCAAATGAAGATGTATTTCCTCCCTAGGCTGAACCAACCTCTTATCATGATTCTATTTTATCTCTTATAGGCAATCACAAGAAATTAAAATTAATTTTATTTAAAATATCAGTTTCATTTAAAAAATACTTCTTGTTTGTTTTCATTTACCATTCTTAAGTGCTTGACACAGAACTGTGTTACATAACTGTGAGTGGGTAATTGTCCTTGCCTGTTCTGTAACTTAGGAATGCATAACTCTTATAATTCTCTTTCCATAAAATACATTCACAATTATGTCCTTGAAGTCTCTCAGCATACAGTGTAGACTGTGCTTCTGTGTCAGGGTTAACTTTCTCTCAAATCAAGTGGAAATTTCTAACGGGAACTTGAAATCAGCCTTTATGGTTCTCATCACTTGGATTTGGACCTCTATTATCCCCCCAGAGCAGAACATCACACTTTTTAACCTGTTCACCTCATATTTTCTAACAATAAGGATATAAATCAAAAAGTAAAAATGGTGGGTTTACTACACTGTTAGTTTCAATAGCCAATGTTACTTTTAAGATAATCCTCTCAGAAGAAAAAAATTATATATACTTTAGTAAACTTCAAAAGCCTTGGGTAACCTGTTGAAATTTTCTAGTATACAAAATAAAAGAGTTTGTTGAGAAAAATGGCTTGTAATTTAATTTAATTCTGCAAGACTTTTCCTGAATTACTGTCAGATCCATGTGGGCTTTTTATTCCCAGAAAGGTAAAATGAACCAGCCTTCCAGCAGACTTACAGGGCTCTCTAAAGCATCCTATACAAAATGAGATGGGAAAAATTTGACTTTTAAGAAGATTTGCAAAAATTAAAAAAAAATTAAAAAATCATGCGACAGATTTAATATGGAGAGATCAGATACTTACGCATTTTTATGATGTCCCTTCACAGTTGTCTCTTCTTGAGGTTGAATAGGGCCAGCTCCCTCAGTCTTTCATTGTAAGAGAGATGCTCCAGCCAATTAATAATCTTTGTTTCCATCTCCTCTAGCCCTTCCAGGAGTTCCTTATCTTTCTGGTACTGAGAAGTCCAGAACTGGAAACAATATTCCAGATAAGGCTTCACCAGGGTTCAGTAGAGTGCCAGGATAACCTCCCTCAATCTGCTGGCAATGCAATAACTGTTTGAAATATTGTCTTTAAAACAGTTAATTTTTTAACCGCTTATTTTCTATATAACATTATTTTGCATAGTCCTAAAAATGTGGTAATGAGAAAGCTTTCATATTTTCTATCAAGAGAGCTTAACAATTATCAGCATCATTCGTAGATCTGTTTATAGGGATTGATAGAAAGAGGGTTGACATTATTAAATTCAAGTGCAAATATGCACATTCAGGACATAGTTAGTCCCTCTACGTAAGTCTCTTTGTATATAAGAATATAAGAAATCTTACTAAAATCTACCTCTTCTGGCACTTAAGCATATTACCAAAGCACTTTGTAAACTCTTTCATCATACAGAGGAAAAGAAAATCTTATGAAACCATAAAAATATATTAAAAATATTCTTATTGCCAAAGCTACTGAAGTCAAATGTTTAGCTTAACTAAGTTTAGCTATTCAAGGTTTTTTACAATGTTGCCATTATATAATTTTATTTTAAGTCTTATAGTTTATATATTATACAACAAAGAGCATATATAAGGGTGTATCATGGTGGTATGTAGATATTAAGACATTTATTTGATTTTAATGACCTTTGAAAATCATCTGAAAAATGTATACTGATATTCATGATATGTTCCAATGTGTAGTATTGTTAACATTCATAAGCACAATTTATGTTGGGAAGAATGATGCCTTTATTTACAGTTCCAGTCTTCCAAAGAGAATGATTGTGCTTCTGTCAGCTTTTTATGTCAATTTTCTTCTCTGCATATTTTATGAAGGTTTTTTTTTACAATGGATTTCCTTTCTCTATTTTGAAATTGATTTTGAAAAGTTAAATTCTGCCTGACTCATTGAAAACGGGGCTGTGTTCAATGTACTCCAATAATTATGAGAGTTTCAGACATCATTGAAATTCCAACAAGAATTGGGCAGTTTAGAAAAGGTATAAAATAATTCAGATTTTTCAAATATCAAATGTTAAGTAGCTTCCATTCCTAAATTAAATCAATTAAATCTACCTTTACAAAGTCAGTTCTGTACTAATGTATCTTCATCCTGTTTCAAATAATCTCTGCTTATCCAGCACCACTGAAAACATTTCCATTTACCACTCTTCAAATAGTGATATATATTGGAAAAACTGGAGGGTGAAGAATAATCCATAGTTAATAACTGTAGTTGTTAGATATCCTAAATTTTAATAATCCGGAGAGATAAGTAATTCATGAATGCATTGGTCAGCCTAAATTTTCATTAATTAATTTTGTGACTCTAAATACTGTCAAAATGGAATTCATCTTTGTAGCAACTTTTCTCATCTAGAATTTCTTCACTGTGATAAGCGGTTAATCTGTAAAAGGTGGTAAACCTATAGCCTATGAGGATTGCTCCTTAGAGCCAGCATGGGTTAGGTTTGGTATTTTCAGGAACTGGTTGCATCATGAAAATGTATTCTGTCTGCATTTGGGCACCCATTCTCCTGAAAA
>PYHW01010678.1:6339107-6365800 GCA_013186435.1 Turdus rufiventris
AATTAAAAAGTTAAAGATTTTGTAAAAAGTCAGGTTTGGCTTTTGCTGATTAAACTGTTCTGTTCCTTTACCTAGAACATCCTTTTTAATGAAAATATAATTTCCAATGGAAAACTAATCATAGATGACCTTTCCTTACTGAAAAACTTTGTTTTTCACAAGGAAGTACTTTCTTTTTATCTGCTTTATTATTATTAACGTATTTTACAGCAGTCCCAACAGTCTCCCTTTAATTCCCAAAAATTCATTCAAGAAACTCTAAATATGAATATACACATTCTTGAAAAATCACCAAGTAGGTATGTGCTTATGAAAAAGGTATTAGCAATTTTACTTCTGCCTATTTCTCTAAGTTTCAGTTTAAAACTTAACAAGAAAAAAAAAATAAACATAGTCAAAACAAAATAAACTGGAACAGCCCTCCAAAAAATACTCAAACTAGAAAGCAAAAAACCTCACAAGCCCACAGAGTTCTGAGCTTCCAAAAGACAAATGGAGAGTTAAAATTATCTTTTAAATTATGTCTGGAAATGCATCAAAATATAAAATACTGGTAAACCATCAAAGCTTTCCTTTAATTACTTCAGACATTGGAGTAAACACAGCACATTTATGATTATATTTCTAAGATTTAACGCTGGCCCAGTTTCTCTGTCTTTTGGACCAATGGAGGTTTTGTGATTAGATCATAATATCTCAGTGTAGTTCCTACACAACTGAGACCCTTAAATGTTCTTAAATGTGACATGAATATTTTTTAACACATTAAACAATCAATTTTATGTAACATGACACATAATGCACATTTTTTGGGTTAAAACTCCCTGTCTAGGCTGAAGAAAATTTTTTTTTTACCCTGCCAATATTCCTTAAAATATAGATTAGCATATCAAGAAAGATTAAATTATATCTGGAATTTGGTATAAGAATCTCCATCAAATAAATATAATCTTATGTGCTGAATCATGAACTGAAAAGAGGTCTCTTAAATAAAATCTTTAAAAGCTGTATTGACAGACACTGTGTAGTCTTCCACCTAGAATGCATTTTGCCTAGATGCATTCAAACATTGAAATGTGAGTATTTTCTTTTATATGACATCAAAAAAGTGTAAAATAAAAAAAATATATAATGTATATTTATTTTATATCTGTCTTTTATCAGAAAGTGTCCTATCTAGTTGACCAAAAGCACACCTCAGTCAGGGTTTTTTTCTCTTCTTTAGCTTTTTATTCCAAATAATCCAGAAATGTGAAAGGAAAAAAAATTGGAGGTGGAATTTGGCCAGGACCAGTGTACTGTTTAAGAGGATTGAGATGAGTAGCAACTAAACCTTTAAAGTTGCTAATTTTATTGTTTTTTTTCAATTACAGAATCCAGAGATTTATTCTGTGGTCTTTGATGTAACTTCTCTTGATAGCACCAGGAGCAGAAAATCTTCAGCATATGATCTTTGTCTCATCATCTGCTGAATAGCCACTATATATTTGAGATGAAAAATCCATCTTAATCTCTTTACTTTTACCCTGAGAAAAATCTATTTACTCCATTGAGATAAAATAAAATATTTTGTTAGGTTTTGTTCCATGTTACTGATAAACCGAAAATGATGATTTGACCCAGTCATTAATTGTAAAATGTTTACACTTGCAAAGAATATGGAACAAAAGCTATCTACAGATAACAACCATTCAAAAAATTATGGGGTTTTATTAAATGTGTGGGCCTGTAGAAAACTTGCAAATACTACCATAAACATACAGGACATAGCCAGATTTCACTGCTGCTAGGTGTAAGAAATCAAAGAAGAATGAATTAACCTATACATGCAGATAGTTAAATAAATGACCCTATATTTTTACTTTACATACTTGCAAATAAAGTTCAGTCAGCAACATGGTATTCGTTCATAACCAGGTTTAAACATTGAGGTACAGTTCCAAGTTCAAACACCAATTAATACCTTGTCTAAGTTCCCCTGTAATTGCCTTTGTACTGACCTTGGTAAGGATAGACTTATGTGATAGGATGTACTGACTGGACTTTTGGGTTTTTCTCATGACTGATGCACATACGGGATGGAAAATGAATCCATAATAACTTGTACTAAGAGGGTCACAATATGTTGCTTGGTTGTTAGCATGCACCACAGAATATCAGGTCACTTGGTAAAGAAAGGTTCTGTCTGTGTGATGTCTTATCAAATAAGAATTTTATAATCACATCCTTTTTCCTGCACAGTGGGGAAAAAAACCCAATAACTACAATAAAAACAAAAAAAGAAGAACAAACCTAAAACAACTAAAAAACACCCAAAACCCCAAACACATAAAAGGAACGAAGACTAAAATAATCACAAAAATAATGTGTACCTGTTAATTTAGAAGAATAGCTGTGATTCTTAATAATTTTCATTTTTGCTGTTGTATTCTCTTAACTTTTATAAGATCTGTAGTTCAGAACCTCATAAGCAAACAAAAAATAAATAATTAAATAAAAGCAAAACAAAAACAAAAACAAAAAAAATCCTGATCTGCAAAACTGAAAACTTAACAGTTTTCAACAGCAAGTTTTGCATAATTCAGAAGCATGTATAGTTCAACTAATTGCTGAAAACTGAAAGGGACGGATAGGATGTGTATTTCCTTGCCTTAAGTTAATATGAAGAAAATTAATTTTTAAGGGAGAAGGTGAAAACAGAGATCATCAAGCCATCAGAAAGCAAACTATTGAAACATCTCTATAGTTTTGAATAAAATTGAACTTTGCACAGGATTGAAATTAGAGTACACAGTCTCCTTGCTTTAATGTTGTTCAGCAAACAGCATCAGAAACCGCATTAGAAAAAATGTAAGAATTAATTGAATTGAATAGAATTGAATGACCTATTTTTTTTCTGAGGGAGAGAAAAAGAGCAATTGATTAAATAAAAATAGAGAGAAAGAAGAAATTTTTTGTTGTTGTTTCAGTAAATGTGAATCAGGACCTAATTTGATTGTCTAGACCATAACTTAAAAATAAACCAATCCTAAACATTTTTAAGATAAATTATAAAATTGCCTCCTCCAAACAGTTTTGTATTTGTCTCTATCCAGAGGGAATGAGGGTCTGCAGAAACAGAAGTGCTTNTGTGTGTGTAGAAGCATTTCTGAGATTCCAAAAAAACCTTCTGTGTTTTCCCATTGCCTGAGCAGGCAGTGTGGTTCACTCTCTGAAGCATCAGATAACACTGATGGTTACCGTGCTACAGTCTATAGCAGCATAGAAAAAAAATGTGGTAGATATAATTGTATCAGATAGACAGTGGTCTGTTTTTGTTCTGTTGTTGCCAATAATTTAAACTCTTTGATGGAATACTGCCAAATTTATCTACTACACTGCAATACTGATTTTCCATATTCATAAAAAGAATTTAGTACACTTGGTAGTTTATTGGGTTTTTGTTGTTTTTTCTTTAAAGTATGCTTTTCATTTTATATTGTCTAAAATGAATAGTGAGTGAAATGGCTAATATAGTTGAGTCATTCAGGAGTTTGACACCAATTTGAAACTCTGATTAAGGAGGGAAAGAGATACAAGATGACCAATTGTAAGATGACCCCAGATCTGCTGCCCTTTGAAATTTGGCTTGTAGTCTACTTACCTGATAGTGCTCTCATTGATATGCTTATAAACTTCCATATTTAAAGGTCAGAACTGATAAATGGTGCCCTACTGAATGTCTTAACAGCTTAAAAATTAGCCATATTATCTCTTTTTCCCAGTTAGAACAGACTCTTGACTCCATTGACAATCAACATACCAATCATTCCCTTGCCAAATTAGTTTTATTGCAGTGATATGTCATACTGACATAATCTGGTCAGAACATCAGATTCAATTCCATCTCTATAATCTGAACCTTTCAGAAATGGTATTTAAGTATTTTTCACATCTGTAACCCAGTGGAATAGAAAAGGCTCAATTTGAGAGGATAGAAAGCCTTAAAGGACTAATATGAACAGAAATAATATATCCTATTTGAAGGACAATTTAGTCTACTTCTGAATCCTATTGAAACTTTTCTGCTATATAGATATGATTTTTATGAGTTCAGTATCCCAGTCCACAAGATTTCTTCTCCCTCAGTCATTCTGTTCTCTTCCTCTCAGCACTGCAACTTTTCTCAAAAGAGCAGCTCTAACTAGTGAATCAAAATTTAGTGGTCAAATTTACAGAAGTTTTCAGTGTGCAAGGACTTATCTTTGAAAAACTTGGCCATTCCAATTAAGTGCCTAACCAGAAGCTACTGAGTGATATTCTTAGATGCAGCATTGTGCATAATAAGCCATTTTCATGCTGTGAACAAAGGGGTAGACGACATCAGAATTCTCAAAATTCTGTAAATTGTAATACATGCTCATTTACTAGTTAGTTAGATTACAAGGATTATAGGTATATAACTTTTTTTTCCCCAAATAAAAAGGCTGTTTTTCATCAAATACACGCACAAAAATATTTTATAATATATGTCTATCAACACACACACATTTTAAAATCTCTTATATTAAATGATCAGAAAGTTAACAAATAAATCACTGGGAAATAATATAGTTTTGCCAATGAATAGAAAACTTACATATTCAGATATCTGTTTCAAACCTTTGAATTTCAGTAATATGGAATAGTCAGGGTTACTTGTAAATTAAAGACAGAAAGCAATGTTAGAGTAAGGGGAAAAAAAATCACGGTTTACTGAAATACGCACCATATGACATGTAGGCCTGTCTGTAAAGCTAACTAAGAGTTACAGAGTAGAAAATAAAACAATCAACACAGCCTCTTGAAATCAGAGAGGTGGGAATGAAATTAATCATAGCCTAATACTTTCATAATGAGTAATTCATTGTCTTAGAGTTTTCATTTTATTTAAACTTTACTTTTATTATAAAAACCTTATATTTTGCTGTGACTTGTGAAATCACAGACCACATATTTGTTTGCCATGCAATTTTAGATGATTCACAATATTGTTTTTCAAGGCAATTTCATAATTTACTTTCTGTCAATAAAGAACTTTGAAAAATCCTCACATCTCTAAGTAGATATGCTAAAGCATAAAAATGGAAATATATGCAGGAACTTCATTCTCATTAGATATTTTCTCGCATACATCACCCACTTTTCTGTACACTAACAAGATGAGAGCCAATGAAAATATTCCTTGTCTGAATTAGAGCCTAGAAGAAGAAATTAATTATACTGTACAGGATAAAAAAAGGAATCTTCCCTGATAGAAGAGCCTGTATGGGATCTGAGCAACAAAAATTCACATACACAAGCGTCCGTTTAATTTGCACACCACACTTCCATTTCTCTTAAAGAAGTCCAAACCTCAGTCTCAGAAGCAGGAAGGCAATTGCTGTCATTTTACTCTAAAAAGTGAATACTTAGCTTCATGTAATAAGGTACAAGTTCTGCCTCAGGACAAACTATACTTACTGTTCTAATGCTGCCATTCTCAGAGCCTGAGGAAAAGAGATCCTTCATTTTTCTTTCATTACATCTGAAGCTTTTGAGTCCAAGAAAAGAGCAGAGAATTCTTCTTTTGGAGTTCAGTGTTGGAAATAAACTTCAGCATTCAGAAGAAGGAATTGCAGCATAGATATTAATTAAATTACACTAGTCACTGCACAGAGCTTTCCCTGGAGTTTTTGTAAGCAGTTGCAAATGCCAGGTAATCTCATTTCCTCCTTTAGTTGTGTTTGATCTCTGATACAAATACACTGCAGCTACTGTATTTATCTTTTTTAAAAAACATTTGAAAAATTGTTTGGATTGTTTTTTCTATGGTGATGATCTTGGTTTTCACAAACATAATAAATTCTTTCCTTCCTTTGTGTTAACACTCCAGCATTCTTAATGGTTTCCAGATCCCTTGTTTTCACCCTATTTTAACAGACATTTCTATTTGCAACATCATTTTGATTTTCCCCCAAATTTCCTTCTCTTGAAATGGCAGAATACTACTGAAAGTATCTTAGGACTACTTATGATGATCTTAGAAAATAAAATTTAGTCCAAATTTGGAAGGGCATAAGGTCCCACAGTACAACCCAAATATGATCCAGACATCTGGATCCAAGAAAAAATACAGCCTGAGAAAAAATTGTTTAAGTCACTGCAGTAGAATTCATCCTATCTAACTTTAAGTGCCTATGCTTTAAAAGCCCTTACTTACTCAGAAGCATACTTTTACTAAGGCTTTTCTAATTCCCATGTGACTTAAAATAATACTGAATTGACCTATTTTTCCTGCAGTTCTCCCCTCCCCTGGTACCATTACAGTCAAACTTCTCACTTTCAATAGTCAAAATACAGTCTAAGTCAAACTTATGCATGGCAGACAATGAGCCTATAATTGTGAATTTGTTGTTCTTTTGGACAAGAAGTTCTCATAAAATAGTTATTTACTAATCATATTTTAAAAGCAGACAATGAAATTAATCTAGGTACTCTATATTAAGCAGTAAGCACACAATACACATAAAAGGTCAAAAGAAATATTTCTTTTATGTTTATTTAAATCTCACATTTAAACTTTTTCTCTGTGTCCTTTAATATATTTCTTCAGAAAATACAAATCTCTGATTGTTTCTTCCCCCTTTTTATTATTTTTTGCTTCACTGATCTACCAGATGTCTTAATTCGTATTTTTCTCTACCTAAGTAAATTATTCTCTGCCCATTTCCTCTTTTTAACCGTTCCATTTATTTTTTGCTATTTCCTCAGTCCAAACTGTTTGATATTTCACTATATTAAAACTTCATTACTCTGCATGCTGGAATTTAGGTCACTTAAAGAGAATAAATCCACAATTTTCTTGTATGGTCTGCTGAACTATATTATTATCACTTTATCTTTTTTTTTTCCAGAAAAATAAAATCCTTGTGGAAATGTGAATGGAAAGAAAGCTAAACATATTATTCTAAATAAGTGTTAAACATAATCAACCTCTTTCACAGAAGTAATAATTCATTTCATTTGTGTTGCATACCTTTGCTTTTTCATCCTACGATCTCATTTATATTTTCAGCTGCAGCTACAAACTGGCTTAATGGTTTCAGTAAGTGTTTTCACCATAATTCTTCAGATTGGGGATGGGAATTATAAGGTACATGCCTGTTTTATGTAATGCAAACAATATGTTTCATTATTTCTTATCCACTGGCCTAAATGATTTGTGTTCTGTTGTATGTATTAGTTTTTCAATAGTTCTGAGTCCTTCTTTTTGTTATTTTCCTGAGTCTTATTCTTCCTCTCCTTATATTCATTATTATATATAAACATATGTTTAATAAAACTATAATGTATCACTTTGTACCTTTCAAAATTAAAAAATTTGTCAAAGTAAATGAGTGAATCTGAAAATTTATTTGTTTGAAAAAACAAGACTTGGCTTCTGAACAAAAACTTAATCTCTGACAGAAATAGGGAAAAAAATATAGCCTAGACCTTTCTTAGTAAAGGAAAATATACTTAATTTCTCACTAAAAGTGAATGCACATACGTGTACATTTAACACAGACATGCATGCAATAAAAGAAATTAAATTCCATAATACAAGAAATTAATAAACTTCCCAGGTAACAAATGTGTTTTTGTAAAATATTTCAGACATTTCTTGGCCAGAGTATGTCTCCTTGATCCCTTTTATTTTATAATTTCAGTAAATCGTATTTGCTGGGGTTTCAATAGATTTCTATTTTTCAGGGTAAAAGGAAACAATTAAGAGAGGTAGGGGAGAAGGAAAAAAAATAAAGTGATATTTGATTCAATTTCTTCTCAAATACTTAGTAATGATTTTGAGAATCAGACACTCTGATATTATACAGATTACTGAGTACATGTATGGTTGGCTGTGTGATCCATTGCTTCAGTTTCCAAGTCTCCCTTTTTTCATCACTGCAAAAACCCTTTTACAAGTTTGAAGTAAATAAACTTCCAATCATCTCTGCATGTCCAATCAAATGTTCATTAAGGCCCAGCACACTGGTCAACTGGATTTTAAAAGTGTCCTACTTAGAGGAATTTAAAAGTGTCCAATGCTGCTCACTTTCCTGAGGAGATTATTTCAATGGCTGATTGTTCTCATTGTGGAAAACTTTCTTCTTATGTCTAATCAGAATCTCCCCAGGAGTAACTTGTGCCCATTACCCCTCACCATTTCCGTGTGACTCCCTGTAAAAAGGGAGTCTCCATCTGCTTTGTAGATGCACTTTAAAAACTGGAAGATTATAAGGTCCCCCCTAAGCTTTTTTCTCTCAAGGCTGAACAAACGCAGTTCTCAACCTTGCCCACATGGCAGCATCCCAGTCCTTGGATCATCTTTTTAGCCCTTCTCTGGACCCTCTCCAGCCTCTCCACGTTATTTGCTTAGCAGGGATCAAAACCCAGCGCCGTATTTCCAGGTGTGGCCTGACAAGCACAGAGTAGTAGGATAATAAAGTGGCTTTTATATCTCAACTGATGATGCTCTTGCTGATGCACCCCAAAATCCTGCTAGCTTTCTTTACAGCACACCTCTCATTTTGAGCTTGTAGTTTACCAGGTCCCTTTCTATAGAGTTGTTCCACAAATATGTATATGCCAGCCTGAGATGTACTCCTGGACTATGTCTTCCCAGACACAAGACCTTATACTTGTACTTGTTAAACTTCATCAGGTTCTTGCTAATCCTCTCTTCCAGATCCAGATCTTCCTGCAGGGTGCCGCTCCCTCCTGAAGTGTTCCCTTTCCCATCAGAGTACATTTGATCTCATCATCCAGATCATTCATAAAGACATTAAGCAGCATGGGCTCCATATAGTTCCCTGAGGGTCCCCACATGTGACAGGCTGCCAGTTTGAAAAGCAGCTGTTTACTATCACTCTCTGGGTGCAGCCTGTCAGCCAGATCCCCACCCACCATGCAGACCACTTCTCTAGACCATGACACAGATGCAGACTGTCCCATAGTTCAGTACAACAAAAAATATAAAATATATTTAAAAAAAAAAAGGTAAATAGCATTTTGTGTTAGATCCAGACGATGTCTAGCAGGGAGCAAGTCATGAGGCCAGCCTATTAATAGTGCTGAAAGTTCTGGTTGTATATAGAATACATGATCAAGTGAGTGGATTGTACACTGTATGCAAAATACCCTTGTGTTTTGTTACCTGAATGATGTTGTTCAATTTTCTGTGCATTTCTCAAGGAAAAACCCTAATTTGAAGAAAGAAAATATATTAGTACTAAAAAAAACAGTAGGTTTCTCTTCAATAGTCATGTAAATCAGTCACTTCAAGTTTTTTGGGGTTTGGGGGGATATTTTTATTTGGTTGGTTGGTTTTGGGGGGTTTTTTTTGGGGGGTGTTGGGGATTTTTTGGGGGTTTTTTTTGTGTGAAATTATTCCAGCAAGTACCCTTTCATATTAAAATTCTAACCTTCTTCCTACCTTTGCATAGCTGTAAAAACATTTGCCAATTTATTTCCTCTAACAGCCTGCAGCTCTCCAGCACTATCCAGAAATTACCTGATTTCTTTTCAATACTCTCAGCTTCTCGGTAAAACAGCCATGCTGTGTCAGCAAAGATATTTTTAGTGTCTTTTTCTTCAACCTCAATATCATTCTCATAAAAGCTTGTCATCCAGTCCTCCTGCTTTTTCTTTTATCACTCATTTCCATTAAAAACCTAATTTTTTTTAAACACACAGGCATTTTTCTACATTGTCTGTTTCCATCATTCTAATGATGTCATACACTGCTTAAAAAGCACTGCAAAAGTACAGTAATTTCACGATTATAAGCTGCACCATTTTGAATAAAGTTTTGGTCCGTACCCGGAAGTGTGGCTTATACTCCAGAGCTGCTTATATATGAACAATGATCAGAAATTTTCCAACCTGGAAGTGAGACCCCGCAGCAGCCCTGAATCGAGCCGGGGCCCTCAGGGCCCCGGTGGCGGGGTGGTGCCATTGATCTGAGCCCGTGATAGTTCTCTGTATTTTTTCCGTGTTTATAGTCTTGTGTGGCTGCGCGGCTCCCCGGCCACCCACCTGCCCGGCCACCTGCACGGCTGCGCAGCTGCCCACCCACCCAGCTTCCCACCCTCCTGCCTGGCTCCCCGCCCGCTCACCCGCATGGCTGCCCAGCTCCCCACCTACCCGGCTCCCCACCTGCCTGCACAGTTGCCCGGCTCCCCACCCGCCCGGCTTCCTGTCTGCCTGTGCGGCTGTGTGGCTGCCCAGCTGAGTGCCTATTTAAAGGCAATGCGGATTCATTGGAAATGCTTGTAAAATCACCACACTATTGTTCATATCTTTTTCCGCTTCTTAATAAAATTTGGAGAGTACGCTGCCGCAGCTATTGTCTGTATATTTTTTCACTGGGAAATAATGTTTCCAAGGTCAGCACCTGCCAGTAAACCCCGCGATCCCGCAATTCTGTTACTAATTGGCAACTTTGTGAAAGTTTGCTATGAACAAAAGTGCGGCTTATAATCAGGTGCAGCTTATATATTGACGAAGACCTAAGCATTGCTGAACACCCAGACATGCGGCTTATAATCAGGTGTGACTCATAATCGTGAAATTACTGTATTAAAAATCAGTTTGACAATTTCAGGCTGATGACTCTTTTTTTCCCTTAATTTTGTTTTGCAATAGATATTTAACCATTTCCTATATCATCCAACTTTATCTTTTATCTCCATCTCTAGTAACAGTTATCTGTAAAGTAGTACACATGCATGGGACTTCTAAAAAGAGTTATTTAACATGAAAGAGTCACATGAGTCAAACACTGTCCGTTGCAATTAATCTTATCAGTTAAAAAAGTAATCTGATTGGGTTACAAACATTTCTTTTCCTCTAAGAGAATGCATGCTGAATAGATTTTGTGAGAGATTGTGAAAAGACATATTTTCTACATGTGTGTAACAAAGCTCCCTGATGAGACCAGTCAATCTAATTTGGAAATCACAGATCGTGATACAGTACAGTGACATTTCTTCACAAGAAAATAAACCAAAGTTAAATCAGGAAAAATGTGGGGGCAAAAAGTGAAGAAAAGAGGAATACAAGTTTACCATGATTTATCTCCAAAACTGAGTATTTTGACAGATTTTGTAGATGTGCATGCAGAGCCACAGCAAAATGCACAAATAGGCATTACCTGATGAACAGATTGGCCATCTGTGTTAGCTTCTGCTGACAAGATTTATGAGAGAGTTTTATATATAATGCAAAAGAATTATCTCAAATATTTAAATAAAATTATTTCAAATTCCACTCCATAATAATAGCATAAGTATTGCTAATATATTGCACGTATTTTATGCTTTTCACAGAGGAATGTGCCTTTTTTTATGTATAAATATGAATGTGCAATAGAGAAAGAGAAAGAAAAGTAGAAGAGAAAACATTAATTTTAATTAGTGAGAAAATCCTTTTATTCACTCTTTCCTTACTAACATTTATCTACACCTTACATTTGTCTAAGCTATCATAATAGACTGTAATGGCTTGAGGACCTGATTTAAGGTTAACTACAAGAGCTTTTTTAATCTGTTGCCTTCCTCTCTTCCTTCCTCCAGAACAGCATTTGAGACCCAAGAGTATCACACATAAACAGACAAGCTTCTGCAACCCCTAGACTTCCATTTTATTACTTTGAGATAAGGATTTCTGCTCAGTGTCTAATATTGCATCTTTTCAGCTGCACAAAAGAAGAGAATATCAAAAGAATCCTATGTTTTCTGCAGTATAAAAACCAAAGAATTCAATCTGTATTAAAACAACCAGCATTAAGTGAAATGTTTTGGCTGTGTATACTCAGGAGTACTCTACCAATGAAGATCTCTACAGCATGATACTGTACCTCATCATTCATGAAGTGTTTGAATGGGGCAATTAGTACATCTAATCAGAATCTGTTCTTTGCTAAAAAGTGTTGCATTCCAAGGCTGAATCAGACATCTTTATACATATACTATTAAGAGTTATTTTACCATCACAAATGAAAGGTTGGTCTTTCTTTTATGTCATAAAAAGCAGGTTTTAAGCTGAAAAAAATTACTTGATATTGCAAATATATATTAATATGCTAGCTCAGACAGTAATCTTCATAATTTCTCATTTCTGCGGAAAAGTACATTTCTGATGAAGTAGCATTCTGTATTAACCTGAGCTTAGGATGTTTAAAAATGTTTACCCTTCTATGTACACTTCTGGTTTACTATAAATCAACTCTAAATTTCAATTAATATTTTCAAATTAACTCTTTTCCATTGAAACATACCTCAATGTATTTTGTCTCATAATCTTTCAAATTAAGTGAACACCTTAAAATGCTATACTGAATCATCTCCATGAGCCCTAAAGCATTAAATACTATTTTCTTAAGCCTGCTTGTTACATCTATAAGGCATGACTAAAAGTACTGATTGCTTGAGAGTGCTCAGTTCAGTGTTACTTTGCATTTCTGCATCCAATATTAGCATGCAGAAGAGTGTGCCTCTATTTTAGGAATTTAATTTTATTAAAATTTGTCCCTTTGGACCTTTCCTGAATGATGGATCTTGTACAGAGTAGGCACTATCAAAACTGTAGCCATGGCTGGCTACACTTTAGTAATATATTTCCTGAGTTCTTTGTGCTAATGTAATGAGCTACATCATAGCTGAAATTCAAGATGTAGAAGCTGTCTTCTTATCAGTGTAAAGCATTTCTGTATTAAAAAGTAAACCTTTTCTACAGGTGAATATGGCTCTTGTAAATCAGTAATTGAAATTGTGTTTAACTGTACAGAATTTAGAAGTTAGAAATATATAACAAAAGCAGAACCTGGGGTGTCTTTGTTGAATTTCAACTGTTCAAAAAAAACAAGTGCTGTAATGCATTTTTTATGTACTAAAACATAAACCAGTGCATAAACAGTACCTCACTACTTGTTGTATTGTTTTGATCTTTCAATTTCTAACTTAGAGGAACAAATAGGTTCTTTTTAATGAATGCTGTGTATTTTATGTTCTTTAACTTTATATTATGACCTCAAAATCTGAATACAAGAATAAGCTAATTCTAGGAAAGTGGCTCTGGGCATTTATGAACTGCTATCCCACCCTCCTTTTCTTATAAAGACAAATAACTAAAATATACCATAGAAAATTTTGGTTATCTCATTTGTCTTCAAAATAATATCATAATGATCTGCAAATGTTAAGGGATACAGCCTAAGTACTTACATATCTCAGATTTATCTGGTGGCAGTTTTGTAGAAAATGCACACTTATTCTAAGACGACAGTGCTTTTTTGTGCATTCATTTCCACAGTCAGGAAAAATGTGAGAGGGTGACCATTTGGAAACTTGCAAAAGCTGCCTTCCTTCCGTAGATATTATAGATAAATTATAACTATCACAAGATACTCAAAACATAAAGTCTTCTACTCAGCTTTCGAAGACATCCCCGAAGCAGATGTATGGGAGTAGCTCAGTTTCATCTGGGGACAAACTCAGAAGTAAAAGATACTCCAGGGATATGTAAATAATAAAGACAGAAATGTATTAATGACAGTTGAATAGCTTGTCAAACAACTCTTAAATACTTGCTTGCATCTTAAAGGTTGATTAAGGAATAGCAGATTGATAAACATGTGGAGAGAACTAGAAGTCTGAAATTACATAAAATTGCAGTACTTTTAAGTAAATTACAGTACTTTATACATTTAATGCAAAAAAAGAGTACCTATGGTGCTCCATTGTTCTGAAGGTCACATTGACATAAGAAATGAATTACAAGTGCTTGAAATTAAAATCCTACATTCTATATTAAGTTTCTAAATATGTGGCCTTAGAAATATTTCAAAACCCTGGAGTTCCAATTGAATTCTCATTTCTGCAGGGCCTATTTTGGGGAAGACTGGGGTCCTTTTGGACCACCACACCAGGAGAAATTTTTTTCAGCAGGGCCAGGGGCTGACCTGGACTTGAAATAAATAATGACTACATATAGAATCTGCTTTGTGCCATTAATGAACTCAATACTTTGCAGGCTATGTGGAAGAGTTGGTTCACTTGCAGGTGCTGTAAACTTATAATTTTTCACCTAGAAAGGGAGCAGTTCCAGAAACTGGAGGATGGATAAACATGACTGGAGTGGTGTATTGGCAAGGTGTGGTGTGTTCAGATATCTGATTTAAGATGCTTTAATTCTAAATTCCTTTCCAGGTTCATAAAGAATGCACACATATTTGTCACTGTGGCAAATCAGCTCTAATGGAATATGCAGTTAAAATATGCTTTGTGAACATAAAATCTTACTATGAACTGTCTCGGCACAATCCACTTTTGTTTTTTATAACTACTGGGAATCCAAAGACATATATGCTCACAGTCCTGACTTTCATTCTCAGGAAATTAAGATACCTTATATACAAGTGAGTGATACAAGACACAGTGAGTGAAATTAGTATACCATTCCTGTAGTTTTTCTACACACACACATACAGAAACTTATAAACCAGCAAGATATATTAACCTTTTCTCTAAAAGCAAGTTCCAATTGTTTTAGATGTATAGTTGGATGTTCCAGGAAGGCACAGAGTTTTTAAACAAAATAGTAATTTAATTTATTACCTCTTAGTTTCCTGTTAAATATCAAAGGAAACATAAATATTAATGGAAACTTAGATTTTCTTTTCAAAGACCATAGTTTTACTTGTTAGAGTAAAAAAGGAATGTTGAGATCTTTCTGCTTAAATGTATCATCCAACCTCAATGTGCTCCATGAACATGCAAAAAAAATATAAATACTTTTCTTGCGAAAGAAGTAAAGATTATGTAATATCTTTCATACTCTTAAGTACTTCTGTGCAAAGAAAATCCATAAAGTGGCAAAATCCCTGATCAGACACTGTAAGAAAGTGCAGCAAAGTAAAACTTTAAATCAGCAAGTGCTTCGTAAAGCTTCTTCCCAACAGTTGCTTTGGTTGCTAAAATGAAGATTTTGAGCTAGTGACACAACTATCATTTATTTCAGAGATGGATCAGGTCTTTAAATTTCAACTTATTAAAATTGATTTGGGTTCCATTTATGTAATTGAGAACAGGATTTTTGCCAGGAAAATTAAGCTCTTTCAACCATTTGAATAAGGAAGCTTTGTACAGTCATCTATATTTTATTTCTACTGTGGTAGAACTGTCTGAGACAGAACGATTCTTTTCTTCCCTTCTAAATCAATTCCATTATGAATCAGAGCCAAAAGAAAATATAGTTCCCCAATCCCTATGTAATTCACATTTATAGGTGCAGAAATATGTATCTAAAATCTGAAAGTGGATATTTGCATACTTATGTTTCAAGTTCTCAAATGCACAATGTTTTGTCTGTCAACATAATGAGAAAAGCTCCAGACTTGACAACAGTGAGCAGCTCTAAATGCAGAATGAAGTTCTACAGCAACTGGAGTCACTGGAGTTTGTCATGGTAGATCTGCTCAAATTTTCTGTCTTAGCTCATCAAGTGCGTTCTCCATGCAGTGTGAATTTAGAGATTGTTCCCGTTCAGCTCGCTCTCTTGCTCTGAAGAAGGCAGAAATTTGTTGCCCAGACAAAAAAGTAAAGCTTCAGGGGCTAAGTGCTGTCCAGGCTCTGCTTACCACAAAGCAAAACAGAGATCCTGCCAGCTGATGACGTTCTGGGAACCCATGGCCACCCATTCTTTGCATTGGGCTAGAACAAATTTCATGAACCTCAGACAGACTTAACCAAGAAAAGCAGCAGCCAAGTGCTTTGGACTGGTATGAGGCAGAAACAGCAGCATGAGTTCTATGGCTTCTTCTTAAAGCACCAAGAATCTCAACTCTGGATCTAGTTCAAGTGATGCTAATAATGTTGTTGATATGCTTTTATGAGATTTCAGTACCCTCAACCCACTGATTTCTCAACCCAGATGTTATATATAGACATGTTTTATAGAGGCATATAGTACAATTGAGCCATTGACAATTAGTATAGGTCTTGTGGATTTAATAAAAAAGTATTGAAAATTTTTAATAATTTACCCCCATCTTTAAGTCATCCAAAGATGGAAAAGAAAGGAAGGAAAGCCCTAAAGCTGAATTTCATTATATTGATGGGAAACCAATAGCAGGTAACCGTTTTCTTCTGAACTTAGGTGCTAATTTTTGCAGAGTAGAATGACTTCAGCTACAGATTTCTTCTGAATCTGGGTGAGGTGAATTCCACTTCAGGTAAGAACAGAGTAGAGGTAGCAAATTAAAATTTGATCTGTTCTTAGATCTATCAGAGGTGTAAAATGCAGTTAGATCACTGTGTAACAGTAAGAAACGTTGGGAAATTAATTCTTCCTGAATTGTAATTTTTTTTAGGTTTAATCCCTTCCTTCTTTTAATATTCCCTTTCCGTCTCTTCCTACCAGCTTGTCAAGTCTCCATGACAAAGGTAAATTTTTAAATTGAAAGAATATGAAGAGTGTAGTTCTCTAGCCATCACTGATGCATCTTGGAAAGTTTAGAATGGTTTTCCACTCAGCATTAAGTGACAACAAAGAACAGACGAGAGGTAAACAAGAAAACTAAGACAGTTCTTATATATAAACTTAGGAAAGTGAACCTGCTTGAAAGCAGCCCAATAGTTAGCAGGAGAACAGAAAGTGAAGAGTCAGTAGAGAATGGAGGTAAATTACAGAGAAAAAGTGAGTTAAATGCGCAAAAAGCTGCAAGGAAAGAGTATTAATTCCAGTTTAATCAAGGGACATACTGTTGTGTTTTAATGGGCCTCTTCACTTAAACAATAAATATAACTGTGTTTTTTTGAGGAAAAACAGGGAAGTGAGATTAAAGAACACTGCTGAAAAGATGAACATTTATTCTATCCTGCTAATGAGGAAAGACAAGGACAGGAAAGAAAACGAAAAGAAAGGATAAAGTCTAACAACACCATCATCATGTATGGAAAATAAAAAAAAAAAAACTTTTTGGAAAAGCAGTGTTACTCAGAGACTATGTATTCTCCAGAAGAAAATCAAGACCTTTCTCTTAAAAATGTGTGAAGAAAATCTGAAAATCACTACGGAGGCATCCTTCAAGTCTGTTGATGTATTTATAATGACAGTTTTCTTCAAAAGAAGGATGGGAATGTCTCCCTCAAAAATAGCTCAAACCAGCAAGGAATTATGTAAATAACAAGTTATACAGTGCATATGTTTTCAGAGAAAAAAAGCCCCAAAGTTTATACTTGCTAATGATTGAAATATATTTAATGGTATGTGTATCATTGGTTTAAATGGGAATATTTGCATGTGGAATAGCACAAGCGAGCAGTGTAAACAAAAATATTTTGAGGACACAAATAATGAAGAAGACTCAAGGGAGGAACATAATTATGCTGAATGCAAGTATTTTATTAAATGGAAAATAATGATGATGAAATTGGTTTCTTTAAGCAGAGACAGAACACCAGCTATGTTTGGTTCCAAAGTTTCATGGCCCATCATCATCAAGATCAGAGAAAAAATTGTAGATTTTACACATAGCAAGTAGTGGTTAAAGTTAACTCCACTCAGAGAAAAGGCCTTTAATAATACAGGTCATACAATAAACTATAGACAATCTTCAAAGACAGAAGTTTTCAAAATAAAGTTAACAGTCTAAGTGGAATTAATGTTCTAAGAAGATGTATTGATCAGGTTGGGTTTTTTTCCCATATGTTGTGATAATTCTATGATCAAGAAACAAAGGATTTGGTGAACCTTTCACACTTCATTTTGCCAAGATTATGGTTGACTGAGTTTAGTCCAGAGGTAAAAGAGAAAGTAAAGTTTATTATACACATGGCAAGATGAAAGCACTTCCAAGTGCCTTACAATTGAAGGTGTTCAAAGTGAGGTTTGGGATGTATGTAAAATACAGGAAAACATAAAATCTAGGAGACCTTAATATTCCTCCTAAAAGTGCTTCAGGTAAAAATATGAAAACTTATTTGGAAAAATAAGAAAAATATTATGAAATATGGGTTTCTTGAAGACATGACTGTGAACTTGAAAAGTACATACACTGTATACATTAAAGAATATTTAGAGTTACCAATGGGATTAGTATAATCTTGTCTATGACAATAATAGTCCAGATGTTTTACTGTAAGAGTGAATTAACACTTATATCTGGATGCCGGTGTATTAAAAAAGGAAATTCTTACAAAGTAAAGCAATATCTTTGTGGAAGACTGGAGCAAGAAGAGTAAAACATCTATGCCAGGTAAAACCACAGACCTTTTTCAACTATTCTAGTCATGTACTCCAAAATACCATATAATTTGAAAATAAAACCTTTCAATACATATATAGGAAAAATCTAAATGATAAACATGAAAAGGTATGTTACTTCTCATACTTCAACAAATTCTCAACAGCAGCAACAGAAGATATGATGTATCAAATGTCCCAGCAGTCATTTAGCTGTCAATGCCATTACAGCTAAACACTTATCCAACTACTTATGCTGTTGAATATATGCAACTAAAATTTTATGTCAGTTGGTACACAGATATTTGTAAAATTACAATGGTTAAACCAGATAATTAGGAGACAAAATAGTTTCTGGTGCTTCCAGCTCTACAGCTACTTTCTGCATTTGAAAAATTCATTAATCTTAGTTTTAAAACATGCACTTAAAATTAGATATTGTTCACCTACCCCTTTCTCTACAAATCAGTATTCGAATAAATTAGATTGTTTTGGAAATCACTTCCTCCCTCTCAAAATGAAAATAAACGGTATTGCAAACCTATGGAAGAGGAACCTTTACCTAAAGTAATCTTTTAAAAATATATTTGAAATTCTGGTCTCCATGTCTCCTTATGTTTTGTTGCCTCAACATCCAGAGCTGATTAATCTGTTCAGTCTGACTTCCATAAATTGTGCAAAATTTGGAGGAGGGGGAACCCTAAGAAAATTAAGACAAAATGTGCCAAGAAATATTTGTTTAAGCTAAATTCACTACATTTTTTTCCAAGCTGGACCCAGAAGTTCCTTTGGTTTTGCTCAGTAATGTTGAATTAAATGCATAGCAGTGAAATAGTAGTAAAATTGCCCTGAAACTAGATAACCCAGTCAAACATTGCACATCTGAATGAACAACAAAATAATTATTCATAATTATAATTCATAATTTTATCATATTCATATATTTATAATTGTCATTATATAGCACTGAGCAACAAGAAGAGCAATGACTATTTATTGTAATTCTAATTATTAGCTCAAAAACACTATTCATGAGCATGGTGTTTTTAAAAAATTGTTAAAGGTAAATTTTGTGGCCCTAAAATTTTGTGTATATAAGTAATGAGACCAGCTGAATAGAAATTTTAAAAAAAGAGAATTGTAGAACAAAGAATTGTAGAACAAAGAATTGTAGCAATAGTGCTAGAAAAATATAAAATATAATGTCTTGATTGTAGGACAATATCTTGAGTAACTTGATTTAAAAGAAACTCAGCTTATTTTCCAAGTATAATTTTCTCTTGCTAGCTAGAAGGAGAAGAATATAGACATTAATATGCCCTGCTTCTTGGAACAGGATGCCTGTTTGTAGCATGATATTCTTGAAACATCCAAACAACCAGCTTAAACAACCTGTTTTGATGTTTGCAGACATCTCTTTTCTTCTTTCTATTTAGATGATCTTGTATGCAGACAGAGACTGCCCAGACGGTATGTATCCACTAACATAGATGTGTTTGCATGTGTGTGTATTTTTACATGTATACTTCTCATAGTTACTAGTACTGCATGTACATTTATGTAGATTGACTTGTTCACAAACACACCCATATCTATGTATGTGCGTGTATGCATGTCTTTTTAAGTACAGAATAAAACAGGTTTTTCCTTCTTACACTTGAGTCTTCCTCCTTCCCCTCTCCCCAAGCTGTGTGCAAAATTCATTGTACACCTGCTGAAGTAGACCGATTACTTTTTTTCAGTAAAATGATGCAGCAGGTTTTGAACGCTACCACCAAGGCAGGGTTTCTTTTGAAGCTGAACAGCTTTGTCCCTAGTGCACTGCCCTAGTGCCATGACTTAATCCAGCAAAGCCCTTCTTGTGAAATCTTAAAAATAGGAACAATATTTGCCTGCTTGAGAGATCCTGTTTGGCTACTTTACTTTCATGAAGCCACACTTACTTAGCATAAGAATAAACCATTGATTTCCAGACAGTAATCTCTGTTTGCTGAACATGAACTGTGAAGCTGGAAGTCTAGGGGTCAGAGGTACCAAGTTGCAGTAGAATATGACAAGGTATTTAAAACTGATTTCCTTTCAAATACTTCTGAATCTGCTTGCTTGAAGCATAATTATTGCTATATTTTAAACATAGGATATATTCCTCTCTAGTTTTTTATTTATGCTATTTTATTGGCACACTGTGTTGGTATGTCCTCTGGTGATGCAAACTGTGCATTACTTTGTATTAAATAGGCAGTAAATTAAGTCAAAATCAAGCTCTTCAATCTCTCTCTCATTTTTATTGTATAGCTATGGGCTGAAATCTTGTTTTTACTATATGACATGCATCTGAAATTTTATCTTAGGCAGTTCGACAGACACTACTAGGGGAAAAAAAAAAAAGCATCTCTTGTCTTAGAGGCTCTGCAGCATTCAACCGAATTCAACTCTCACAGAATATCCCTGGCAACTGCTACAGTCTGCTTCCCAGAAATCAGTGACCTGTGTTAAGTTATTAGCCATTGGACTCAGACAGCTCACTCTTCACAAGTCTCTCTTGAGAAGCTTTTCACCTCCCAGTCATCTGATGCATTCCCTGCATCTCATACAGGTCTGTTAAAAACTGCTCATAACAGATGTTCATCAATACTGTGCTTTCCACACATCAAGATCCCAGGGTTTAAAAGCTATTCATGTGAATGCTGCATGTGCAAATAAAGTTGTCAGATTTTCCAGGACACTGCTTTCTACAGTTTAAAACTGTCCTTATATGAAGTTGTGTGTGTGTCTATAAATCTTTCCCAAGCAGATATGCTTTGAGTATTTTAATAATGTGGGATAGTTAATAGCTACCCAGACTGGACTGAAATTGCTGAGGTCCCTCAAAAAAGCCTGAAGCTGATGCTTACAGCCTATGGTATCTTTGGTATCAGTAAAATTTTAGCAAAAGGAACAAATCTATGGGCTGGACACAGTCTGTGAAGGGACTGACGAAGGTGAGGAATTGGGATAATAGCTTTTAGCATGCACAGCATATAAAAGCTGTGAGTAAGCAGTTGTTTACAGCTCCTAATATAAGAACTAGCAGGCATCAAATAAAACTAGCAGGTTGCTTATTCAGAAAAAAACAGCAGGGAACTTCTCTGCAGGCAGTGCAATGTATAGTTCAGTTCTGGAACATGTTACTTTGACACTTTTTTAAAAATTTTAAATAGTTCTACATATCATTATAAAAGAAATCATGCAAGAAATTTGCTTTGAGAGATTCAACTACGAGTACAATCAAATCTGCAAAGCCCTCACAGCATATTTGGTGGTAAAACACTATTCTGAAATGCAATGCTACCTGCTTGTATGTGTACTTCTGCTCTTTCATGTGCTAACACTACCGCACTTGTGAAACTTGTGGATCTGACCTGACTGACCTGCTGCAGGCTCTGGCAAGGCTGTTCATACATTCTGCTCTTTGAATAATTCATTCTGACTCTACACAGGACTAGTATCAGTAGCCCTCTTCAAATTCCATTTTCCCATCAATGATAGCAATTCACTATACTACAGTGTGATATTTTTATGTAACTTTCATCAACGCCTCCTACACATATACAAACTCAGGAAAAGTTATTTTCATTTTGCTTTGAAATTGTGTGATTATAGCACATAGGTCATGCAAACATTATTTCTCATTTGCATAATTATTCTATTTTCAATTATACATTATAAGCCATATAAATATCAGGTTTATTCATGTTAGAAGTTCAGTGATCATGAGTCCTTGAATGTTTCTATTGCATACCAACGGCTTCGTACACTTATTGTAGCTATAAGTTAATTAAATTTAAAAAAAGAGACAGAAAGAAAAACTCACCTGCATACAAAACCAAAACAATTGAAAAACAAAAAGACAGAAGATCCTCCTTTTAAATAGGTATCATAGCAAAAGCTTAAACCATAACCAACTGCATTGAGGAATATAAAGTTTTTGTTGTAGACCCCATAAAAATAATATATCACATAGTTTAGGCCAATAAAGTATCACAGATTTGCCCTACTTGAAAGCTAGAGACTATAAAGATAACAGCAAAAAGAGAAATTCTTGGAGGAATCTAGGTCTTTGTTTGATAGTAAACATCAATATTTCTCTTAAAAACGGCAAGTCGTCAAGAAAACTGAATGTTTTTCCTTTTAAACAGAACATTATGTGTCTTTAGTGTAGTCAAAGGCAGAAAAAAGGCTGCTTAAAAAGAACAATTCTTCAGCTGTGATACCTGTATGCTTTCAACTTTTATCTACCTAGATTGCTGGCAAAAAAAATAGGAAAGCCATAACTGTTGGTTCAAAGCTAAGACCCTCAAGATAACATCTGCCCTCATGAAATGTGATAATTAGTATCTGCTAAATTCTGGGATTACCATATGAAACATGATTGATTTTGACTGAATAGTGTCTTACTTTATCTTTTCTTGGAGTGTCGTGGTCTGTATAATTACCTATAATTTGGACTAAATAAGTAGAAATTCAAGTGTGTAGTGCCAGAATTAGATCTGAAATTAGATTGGCTGCTAAAAATTCAGTGGCACCCAATTTTGCAAGAAAACTTGTATCCAATGATACGCTTTTTTTTTTTTTTTTTCAGGTGTTACTGCATCCTGATCCTTCTCTGCTCCTGTTATCTTCTTCCTTTAACTGCCTCACCATAACGTTTCTCATTACTTAGGCTGTACTCACACAGACATTGGATTGTAAGTACATCAGTTTGGAGATAAATTTTTTCCCTTTTGGATCCTGAGAGAAGGAAGCTGCCATGTAAGAATTATCACTTTTAATTAGTGAACTCACAGATTGGCAGCATGTAGAAAAGCTGGGACAGCAAAAGGAAATGGGACGATTGTAGCAGTGATAATCTTTATAGTGCCAAGAAACTTTCACAGCAGTTCATTAGAGGGGAATCTGTGACTTAGGCAAGACTGAATCAGCACTCGTGCTGGCTACATCAGTAGTGCTCAGCTGAGGATTAAAAAGACCAAAAAAGGAGGAGTGGGTCATTGATGCTGGTCTGGGAAGGCAGGGTGCATTCCTCTGTGCATAGGTTATGTCCTGGTTTTCCTCTGAGTCCTGTGAATGAATGAAAAAATAGAAGTGGTTTTACAGTTCACAGTTGAATGTGAAGACTGGTATATTTTTGCAGCATTAAATGTAGTGTATGCATTGCATGCCTTGGGCTCCACTTTGATTGTGGAAGGATTCAGAGACTTCTGGGGGAGTTTTACAGGATTTTGCAAGCTGGGAGAAACCATACTGGCTATTAACCAGTGATGAACCTTCTTCATTAAATTAAGGGGCCATCTGCAAGAAAAGTATGAGCAGGCAGGAATTTTATTTTTTTACCTTCTATTTCTACATAGTAATACCTTTTTCCATGAGCATGTGGTGGTCTGTTCTCAGGGGTTTTGAATGATGCCTCTTTTGTCTTCCCTGTAGACTCTAGCACCCACCGGTTCTTCAAGGTAGACTTGTGATGTTTGTTAACCAATTCTTCAACCGTTGCTATTGATGAGTAATTTTAATGGCTGAACTACATGAAACCAAAGTGATTAAAGTACATGTGGAATCCAGCTTTTTTTTTAAATTTGTTACTAAATTTGCCCTTGATAAAAATTCCCTTGTCCTTTACGCAGTGAAGGTGAATATTAAATATCAAGAGAGTATAATATTAAAATACCAACATTCCATTACCATTGAAATCACTGACAGAAAATATGAGAAATCTTTCCAATGTTCTAATCACATAAGCAAGCTAGAAGCTCTCTACTGCAGGCATCCTATCTGAATATGTGCTAATTTAAAGCCAGGTACACAAGAAAGTATTTTATTCTCAGTCTTCCTACAGAAAATTTCTACTACATATCAAAACTGTTGTAGAATCACAAAATTCAAAACTTCGAAAGAGAACTGGGTCAACTTAAAAAAATGAGAAAAAATAATTTTCAAATACGTGTGTATTATAAGCTACATAACTCTAGTTTTTAACCTTGCTATTGTAGGTATTCTAAGTACAGAGTTAATGCCACTGCCTACAGCCAAATGGCAAACAGCCTGACAGATGGGGAAACCTTCTCTCAAAAAACCTGTTCAGTCTAATGGAGGATGAGCTACTTCCTTAATCTTATACAACCTCTATGATTCTTTTGGACAGACAGATTTTCAGGGATAGAAAGTGGATCTCTCTAGCTTCATGTCTTATGGCACAGTGCTCAAACAATAAAACTACAGTATTTATAAATAAAATTAAAAGTTTTACAACTCCTGTACTTTATCAACTTAATGATGAGGTAGAATTTACTCTTACTAGCCTGTTTTATGTAATGCAACAATTTTTTGCTTTAATAGTGACACAGAATGTTAGCACTAGATCACCAAGTAATTTTTTTCTTATCTTGCACAGTACATGACCGTTTTTCTGCTTCAAAGAAATAGTGTTAGCTGTCTGTGCAGCCTGAAATAAATAATTTTTCATGTAATAAAGTTAATACCTTAAGAGTACTCTCAAATTTACTGAGGTGTACATTCCTACCTAATTTTTGAACTTGAAATTTAATTAGTTTGAGGAATTATAATGTTGGAACACAAGATGACAAAATTATTTTTAAATTCTTTACAAACTAGAATTTGAAAAGTAAGTATAGGTATTTCAATGACTTATGTTTTTAACTTGTGAACTTGACCTCAGAGTTGTATCAAATTTTGATTTTTTTTTTCTGAGAATTCACGATATAGTGAGTTACCCCTAAATTAGGCTGTAGAAGACAGGTATAACAGGTATATCATTGCTACTTTGGTTTTTTTTTTCACATCTCTGAATGGAAAAAAAAAATTACCTTTGTTTGTGAGACAAATTTTTAAAAAATCACTTGCTTTTCCTACCAAATTCTTTGCGGGTTTTTTTGTGACAGTCTTAGAAATCTAATATTTATTGGCCCTACTATGTATATTTCACACATAGAAACACATGGAGAGCTACCATGAGAACTGGATCCTTCCTCTATTTTGTTTGTTTGTTTGTTTGTTTGTTTTGGGGTGGGTGTTTTTGTTGTTGTTGTTGTTGTTTTGGTGGGGTTTTTTGGGTTTTCAAATCCCCTTTAATGAAATTTATTTCCATCTGTGGTACAATGGGGAAAAGAATGCTGCTCTGATTTATCGGTAAAGAAAACAAAAGCCTAGAAGAGCTAAATGAAGTACATCTGAGAAAGCTAAACTGGGTGAAGGCTTAGATCTTTGGCAGAGCTGAAGGTTATACTTGTTCTAAGAGATGTACCTGAGGCTGAAAGGTATCTTGCTGCTGTCTTTGATTCATCTCCTTTGTTCTTACAGTGGTGAATGTGTAAGTTACCTTTGAGCTCTGAACACCATTGCAGTAACGAATATTAAAGTGCAGCGAAAAAAATATATATTAGAAGTATGTGGAACTACCATGAAGGCATCTTTCTTCTTTAGTTCAGGTGTCTGTCCTGAGACTGTATATTTAAGGAATATCTATCATATGCACCTTTATGTATGAAGATATTTGAAAGCCCTGTTGCTCACAGGGCTGTAGTTAGTTACACACAATTCTATTTGTGTTGTCTGGAGTTCAGCCTAGAGTGGCTTGTTTATGACTACTGATAATACAACTGAGATCTTAAACATTTTTTAAACTTACTGTGATTCCATCAGAGATCTGGAAGTCACCAATCTGACAAACCAAGTTATCAAACTTCTCAATTCAAGGGGAAAAAAAAAGCAAGAACACAACATTGTTTCTCCTAAAGACAGGTCCTAAAACACATACATCTGCTCTTGCACGCAAAGACATAAAGAAGTAGAAGTATTCTTAACTTAGAAGTAATCATCCTGATGGAAACATGGAGAAGCTTTCTGTTGTTTTCTTTTTATTGTTTAAATGTTATTCTTTGTGAAAATATTATTTAAGATAAAAGAGTGTGATATTGTTTCTTGTAACTCCTCATTGTCCGTATGCAATTAATATTTTATTTTTCACTTATTATTATCTATTAGTGGGAACTATTGAAGGTACATAACTTGCTTATAATACAACTAATGAGGTAACATCCTTGCAACTTGAAACGCCAAATATCATGGTTATACAGATATATCACAGTAAAATAATAACTACTGAAAGGGCAGACAGAACAAGAGTGATTTTCCTATTCTGAAATACTAACATTTACTTCAACAGCCACAAAGTAACTTCCGTATTGTGCAGACACACTTAACTCGAAACCCAGCAACTTACAAGGTGTTTTGGAGAGCATTTTATGGTAAGGTTGACTTACTTGCAGCTTCTGAAAGAAATAAATGGAATGCACTGCTCTTTCACACATGCAACATATTTTCAAAAATATGGCTGGCAAGACTAGACTGGT
>PYHW01010678.1:6365850-6385992 GCA_013186435.1 Turdus rufiventris
TGAAGTAAACCATCTGCCAGAATTCTGCCAGAATGTAGAACTAAAGAAAGAAGATCAGGTTTTAGGAAGAATATATATCATAAGAGATTTAAGCCAGTTACATTAAGACACACAAGGCTGAAAATTGCTGTTGTGTGTAATTTGTAGAAAAATAACAAAGCAGAAGCACTAGTTTGGCCTCTCACTGTGTCTGGAATTACACTACTCTGTAAAACAATTCTTCTTTCTGATACATTTTCTGTAAAACTGAAAGCTCACATGGGTGCCCTTTGAACATGGTATATCATTCATTTCTGATGAAATGCTTGCTTGGGAGCAAAGGATTTGCAGAACTCAAAACTATAGGAATTGTTAGAAATTATTTATGTATGTGTATTTTCTAATGATGAGTTGTCTGCCAGGCGGAAATAGCATCTGGAGGATATTTCGATATCAATTATCTTTGTCCATGTAAAACCATATTAATTTTTAACCTATCAATATCAAAATCAAAATCAAGTAAAACAAAGAATAATTTGTGAATACACTTAAAAATAGGTGTAATCTTTCATCTGAAGCTATATCACAGTTTTAAAAATATATTTTAACTGTTTTCTAAACACTCTGAATCTTACAGTCTGTCCAGATATGGAAACTGAGTCGATTTCAAATTTCTGCAATATCACTAAATTACTAAAAATAATAAATACAGAATATTTTCACCTCTAATTTAATAGCATAAGTAGAATCGAGGAGTGCTGATTTCTGAAAATATATGGGTTTACTCTCTAAACAGATATTATCACAGTGAATCATGATAACAAACTTTTGATATTGATGGTCATATTTCTAGGTCTAAGGATATTTTTTTTTTTAACTCTTGAAATGTACTGTAAGTGGGAAAAGTTGCCTGTATGCTTGATGCTTAGTTCATATGTCCTGCCCATAGACAATATAGCTTCCCCTTACATTAAAGGCATAAATTCCAGATGTTATATAGAAGACATTTCTGTATGCATTGCAAGGAACTGCTTTTCAGCATTCAAGGCTAACAGGCACATGGATGTTGTGAGGGAAATGTAGTCTAAACATAATTAAGTGGAGTATTCATTAATAGTACATGCTTCTATTTTCCTCCATTAAAATAAGTAATGTGCTACAAGGACCATCTTTTGTGATGCCAAGAATTTAAACTGGATAATTACTATCCAGAATTTTAACAAAAAGGACTTAAAATTAAAAGTTTCCCTGTGTCCTCACAGGACAACTTTCATCTGTTATTTTTAAACCCTCCATTGCAAACAAAGTGCATTCTGTTGAATTGACAATCTAAATATTACTTTCTGCAGTCGGCCTCCCAGCAGTGCTGGTAGCCTGAGCGCTAATTGTGTGCCAGTGTTGAACCCCAGCCAGTTCTGCTTGCAGACTCATTAGCATATTCATAAGTCACAGCTTCACGCAGGTGCCAGAAAGAGCAAAATGTTTTGTGACTATTCACTGCCGCAATAGTAGAAATACTGAATTAATGCTAAAAAGCTATTATATGTGAGAATATAAGCTTCTAATATTGCAATGTTGGTTCAAAAACTCCCAAGCAATTGCTCCATGTAAAAATGAAACAAGACCTTTTCTTCCTTTTCTTTTTTGCCCTTTTTCTTGCTTTGCCTTCTCTCTCTCCCATCCCCCTTCCCCACCCCTCCCCTTTGCCCTGCAGAGTGGAAAATTCAGATCAGGCAGATTAAAAACAACGTTTCTTGCTTCATCCCCTTTTGAAAACTGGCTCTGGTTTTCTTAATAGAGGCCAAGTAAGATAGTGTGATAATTACTAGATTAGACATCTACAGACCCTGCTGCATGAGCGATAAACCAGTATAATGGAACTAAGCTTCTTCTAAATGAATCGGAGCAATCTGGACTCGCACTAATTCAAATAAATTCAAAATAAAAGCATGTTCTCAACATACTGCTGCCAGTAGTAGCACGATAAAGGGATTGTCTGGATCAGTGTATCTCTTCACTGCAGGTCACTTTTGGCCCTTTCATCAATAAAATTTTGTCTTTCTGTTATGCAAAGACAACTGATTCAATTAAAATTCTATTTAAAAACCTTAGTAAAGCAAAGTATTTAAGGGATTTTTCAGCATTGTTAAATCCAGATAATATGACTCCAGTTTATCATTCAAGCACATCTAGTAGTGTTCTTTCTCAAATAAAGTTGCATCACTTAATTCAGTTAGTTTTACCACTGATTTTCCAGACAATGTTTATTATTTCTGTGTAGTATATTAGAGTAGGTTTCCTATTTTATTTCACCATAACAGATCCTAGAATCATATGTTAAGGGGTTGGAATGTACCTTAAATATCATCTAATCACAACCCACCTTGCCAAGGGCAAGGACACGTCCCATTAGAGCAGGTTGCTCAAGATCTTATCCACCTTGGCTTCGAACACTGCCAGGGCTTGGGCAGCCACAACCTCCTTGAGCAGCCTGTTCCAGTGTCTCATCATCCTCAAAGTAAAGAATTTCTTCCCCATATCTAACCTAAATTTCCTCTCTTTCAGTTTGTCCCCATTATTCCATGTCCTATCCCTACAGGTCCTGACAGAATCCCTCTCCTTCATCCCAGTAGGTGCCCTTCAGATACTGAAAGGTTGTTAAGACGTCTCCATGCAACCTTCTCTTCTCCAGGCTGAACCCCAGCTTTCGTAGTCTGCCTTTGTAAGTTCAGCCTTCCTATAGATACAGATTAGCAGGAAGTTAATGATCTATATATTAACAAAATTTATTAGATAGTGATCCACAAAGTACAGTAATCTCCCTATTACAAGCTGCACCTGATTATAAGCCGCAGCTCCAGGTGTCAGCAACGTTTAGGTCTTTGTCCATATATAAGCCACACCAGATTATTAGCCGCACTTTCGTTCACAACAAGGATTCGTGTGCAACTTTCACAAAGTTGCCAGTTAGTAACAGAATTATGTGATCGCGGGGTTTACTGGCTCGGCCCTGCTCAGGGCGGCCGCCAGGGAGCAGCTCTGGCCCTGCTTGCCACTGCCACCGGGAAGAGGGAGAGGGGCATCCCCGGCCAGGTGGGTTCCGGCTCGGCTCGAGGCTGCTGCTGGCTCGGACTTCCGGGTTGGAAAATTTCCAAAATTTGTTCATATATTGGCTGCTCCTGAATGTAATCCGCATTTCCAGTTTGGGAGCAAAATTTTAGTCAAAATTGTGCGGCTTATAATCGTGAAATTACTGAACACATTTTTTTTTTTTTTAGCAGAAGATCTACCCTAATTTCATCACTAAGAAATAATCATCAGGACTTTGGAAAATACTTTGGCTATTATCCTCTCATGGATAGACAGTATTGAAATTATTAAATACTTATTTCTTTACACACTATCCCACACATCCTAGTTGTTCATACTTTCATTGGAGGAATGTTTATGTGAAAGCTATAAAAAGCTACATGAAAAATATTTTAAAAATTAATAAACACAAGGTAAGTACAAGGGACCAGTAGAAGCACTTGCATTTCAATGCTATCCCTGCAATCTTATCTTCCATAAAGATTTTGAGATTTTTACTCAATGTCTGTGAGGAGAATTTGACATTGACTATGCTAAATATTTCCTACATATTTCTAGTATTCCAGCTAGAAAAGCCTTTGAGGCCTAGGGAGCCACACTCATTCCCATCACAAAGCTGGAAGATGCCATCGAGTGACAAAACTTGTCCCCACTTTAGCCTTGGATTTCTCCTGCTGTGAGACAAGAGGGGAGCCCTGAGCATAAAGACCCCCAGGGAGTTGTCTGTGAGCTGCTGAAACAATTCACCCAGCGCAGTCCATTCCTTGGGGAGACTTGGATGTCCTCAGAAAGAAGGGCATCAGAAATGAGGTTGCAGACTGCATTATAAGCCTTGTTGTGTGCACCATAGCCCTTTTGCATCTAGTGGAAAAATTAGTAGAATTGTGTACTGAAATCTCTGTAAGACCTTGAATGCCTCAGATGTTGAAGGAAAGAGATGGGTTTATTTGGTTTGGTTTTGCCTTTATCTTCCTGTGTTCTTAATTTTAAGTGTTAGGCTACTTTGTTAAAAAGAGGGACCACCTCTATTTTAGAAAACTATCAAGATCACACCAAACATTCAGTACTTTTGAGTTGCTCCGTTTGAGTTTACAGGTTTGAGTTGCTCAGTCCTGTCAAGAAGGGAGGTAGTCTGCAGGGTAATCAAGGCATAAACTAGCTCTGCTAGAAAAATATAAGTCTAAGAAACGGTTATTTATTCTGTTCTTAGGCAACAGCATACTAAATTCAAAAATTCAATTTCACATTTAGAAGCAGTAGCTGACTTTAAGTCAGTAAGAGATGAGAGATATGATTATGGATGGTTACAGGCAGCTACATGCTTGCTCGATCTGTGTATTGGCCTGAGGGACCCTGAAGCCAGGTAGGTTCATCAGTTCATCACCCTGCCTGAGCCATGGCACAGCTCTGCAGGAGCCCTTTGAAATTTAAGATGTTCAGTGCACAGACAGAGTGTTTCAATAGCACAGACTCATTGGTACTGGAACAAACACAGAGTACAGAATAATTAAAAGTATGGACAGGGTATGTTTATCTTTTCTGATGCCAAATAATGCAAATATATTCATGCTCCATTATTAGGTATGGTCACTGGCCCCTTTAAAAATCCTGCTCATCTGAACTGTGAAATCTCAGTAAGCAAGAAGCACCCAGCCCATTATGTTTTAGACAGACATGACATCCTGTTTCTATCTCTTGGCTGTCCCTCATTTATGTTTGTAGAAGTTGAATTTTAACCCAGCACAAAACATGTGTGTGTGTGTGTGTGTGTGTGTGTTGGAATGAAATGCTGTTCTCATGCTACAAAGTTTCTTAGAAACAGTGAAACAAACAGATTCAGTGGGTGTTGTCTCAACAAACTGGAACATAATCTTGAGTATACTGGACCTGAGAAAAAAATTATAGCAAGTTTTGCTCTCCAAGGAGAATGCCCAGTTAAAGTAAAATATCCCCACCATATCCTTGGGAGTACTATGACTGTGGTTGTTCCCTTTATAGCTAATGGAAAGGAACAGGCACCTCTAGAGAGTCGTTAATCTCATCATAAGATAGAACAGATGAATATCCCTGGAGGAGCCTATTTTTCTCCATTAACTATAAAGGGATTCTAAAATGCCTGGCTCAGATTTTAGATGTCTAACTTTCAGATGTTAAATTACAACCAATTAAGTCAATCACATGTTGTCCCCTAGCAGAACATATTCTTTCCCTCCACAACCAGTCAATTCAGTCAGTATCCAAAAAGAAAAGGTTGGAAAGAGAAAAGTCAGTCCTGAATCTAGCCTGAACCTCCTCACATATTTGCAGTAATTGTCATCCACAGCATGCCAGTGGAGAATAATGCATAGTCTCAGAAACTTCTGAGTCCAACTCCTTTTTAACAGTCCATTATTTCCAGTTTTGGGACACTAACTGATATATGAGGAAGGAAAGTGTCAGAAAGGGTATTATCTGTTGCTGCTTCTAATGAGTACCATCTGGACAGCCTTACACATAGAAAAAGTATTTTGCACCTGTTTTGCACATCATTAAAAACACCAGATACATTTTTCTTTTATATACCAATATCAGTGTTATCAGTAGAAACACTATATATTTCCAGAAGCTGACTATTTGGGTTGTGATACATCTGTTTTCTACCTAATAGGCACAGGTCTGAAGTCTGTAGAATTTCAAAACTCCTTTCTTGATGTGCCACTTAGAGGAATTTGCCATGGTTTGCTGCTATGTTAATAAAATTTCCATTTTCATAATTTTTAATAATCAAATACTCTGTGAGCTTTTCTGCATATATATTCTTTAATGTAAAAAAAAAAACAAAAAAACCAACACCAAACACTAAAAACCAAACCCTAATACAAACATAGCTGTAAAAATATGACCACATACATACTACCTTTTACTAGTGTTTGCATACAATATTCAATAGATTATGTATTTCTTTTTTTTTCTAGAAAGATTCTCTCTTCAAGGCTATGTCTTAATTTTCTTAATATATTTTTATTGTGAAACAACTAAATAAGTTCTGCTTTTTCTTATTGTGAGAAGTATTTTTTTTACATGAAAACTCAGGGTGCCACAAAGCTTTGCTGAGAGGTCGGTTCTGAATCCCAGATTCTGCAGAAGCCAGACAGAAAATAACTGAACATAAAAGAGCATGAAGATGCATATTTTCAAGAACAGTATTTTCAGTAACTGAAAATTAAATCACTAAAGCACAGCTTTTTTTCTAAAATCTAAAATTGTGAGGATTTAAAATTGCTAAAATCTCTTTCACCATTGATAAACATTAAACTACTATTTTTTCTCTGTTTTTATTTTGTCTGTGCAGGTATCCACATGTGCACAGAATGTCGGTTTATCTATCTGTATGTTTATCTGTATGCATATATATGTATACAGTATCCTCTTAGTTCCAAAAATGCAGTTACAAGCAATTTAATGTGAAAATGGGAAGGAAAAACTGATTTACTTATCCAAATTGGTAGAGATTTTTTGTCACAATTGTATGGTAAGATATAAAAGTCCATTTAGGGATAGTGAAAGAAAATCCAATTTCTACAAAACATGAAGAATAACACAAAATTGTAAAATCCAGCTGTATAAGGTAAGACTGCACCTGGGTAATACTTGCCAACATGACTGTAAGATATGCAGGGAGACACAAAGATCCACAGACCTCAGCAGCACTACAGGAGTAACAGAATGAACAGCTTCTCAAAAATGTCATCAATGTATTATGTATAAAATAGATCTGTACTACATTTCAGTGTCAGCCATGCATGACTTTCTGTTCCTCTGCTAGCCTTGCCCAGCATAGGGAAGGAAAGTAAATTTCCATTCATCTGGGCTTTTCTAAAAAGTAACATCTTTTTAACTCATCTCCTAGGGAACTTCTGAAAAAATACAAAACTAGATCATAGAGTCCTTGAGTTTATGAGTAAAAATTTCCCAGGATAATACAATTTGGAAAAACTGCATGTATCTTGGGAAAAAGATATTATCAGAAAGTTCTTAGCCGTTCTTCATTACTTGGCTGGCAGTCTTCATAACAGATATAGCAGGAGGCATCTGATAGGGAAAGTCATAATATAGCCTCAGCAATTTAGCTGGAAAAGCTTAAGAAGATGTCACTACGTTCCTCAGCTGAAAGCTACTGTCCTGACAGTTGTGACCCCAAAATAAACAGTATGACTACTTCAAATCCATTACAGTCCAGTGTCTAAGGGTTATCTTAAATCACTGCTGGGTGTAATGTCAGATTATTAGGTTTTGGTTTAGGTATTAGCTGATAAATAATTTGTCATGGAGAATTATCTTTATAATAGGTAGATAGTGATGAATTCCTGAAGTTCTTTATTGATTTCTTTTCTCATTCAAGTATTTACAATGAATACCTCATCTTATCTGCAGGTGTATGCAGTAGATGTTCAGTAATTTCTCTCCATAATAAGTTGGGAGAGAAAGGCCCACAATGGATTTGGCATGATTTATGTGCATTAAAGTGTTTGTGGCTGGTTTACAAAGTAAAAATGTTACACCTCAAAATGTTATTGATATTTTAACTTTATTAATAAACTAATAAAGTATTGTCTTTTCTTCAGCCATGCACTATGACTGTATTGAGTAATAATAAACTATATGATGCTGTGAACTATAATGTTCTTTGTACTGTGATCTTTCAGTGCTATACTAAACCCTCTGGTCTAATTGAATTACCTCATAGACATAATTCGTAAATAAAAGGGTCAACTTCTGTTGATGTGAAATAAATCAGGCTAGATATGATTAAAATCTATATGCCTTTCATGATGCCTGTCCATTTCATACATTGGTAAGTTTGAGTAAGCAGAAGAACATTGTGTCACATACATTTCTTGCTTTATTATTTTATCAGATTTATATAATATGGCTAGTGTAGGTTCATTCAAAATTATGCTACTCCTGTATGGAGCTCTGTAGAAGCAGCAGAAGCTGACCTACGGGGCTCTGTGCCATTTGTGATGAGAATTATATCAAAATTCCTTTGAAATGCTGTCACAGATGCAGGAAACAAAAATGGGCGTTATGTAACATACGATATCCACATCTTGGAGCAAAGAATATTAGGAAGTCCTAGGTAGGCATTTCTCTATGTGTACAGGTATTGAGTGTGCAGTCTGCCTGTCTAACAGGCTAGCTGTATTTTTTCTGAATTATTTCAACAACTAAGTTATTTTTACTATGCCATATATATGCAGAAGTACCGCAAAAACTTCACAGAAATCTGATTTCTCTTAAGCATTGACTCTATCAAGATGCTGTGAGCATGTGACCATAGGTTGCTGCATTGAAACAAAAGTACTCTGGGATCATCTTAAACAACTGTTATCTGTTAATACTTCTGCTTCATGGAAAGAATAACAGTGCTATGGTACTTTTTGGCCTCAAGAGCTGCCTAATGATCTGTCAACACCTGCTAAGTTACCTGCAAAAATGGGGTTTGAGTAGCTCTGTTCTGCTGTGAACAGAACTGGTGCACAGACAAGCTGCTTAGCTGGCCTTGCTTTTGAAACTGCTGACCTGACGCCAGGAAAGGCAAGTGATCAGGCAGGAGATGCACAGGTTGCACAATGAAAAATTTAATAACTTGTAAATGGTTCAAGAAGAAAAGAGAAGTTTGAAAGAGAAGAAAGGAGGCAGATAACCCTAGCTTTCAAACAAACATTTTACCTTCCTAAAATTACTCTATCTACTTCCAAATTGATCAGGAAAAACATCTATTGTTTTCAGAATGCTGAGTTTGATCCTAAAATCATAGAAATAAATTTTATATAGAAATATTTCTTTATCACAACAATAAAATAATGCATAAACCCTACCTATCATTACTATTCAAAAAGCTTTAAAGTGTCCATTTCTATTACCATCTCAGAAAATCAGGCCATTTCCTTGAATACTTAAACATGGTTTGATGGTGCCTACTCTCAGGCAACCAGGTATAAAAAAATACATTCTTTTTTCATCATTCTTATGATAAAAATATATATGAAAAAAAAAAACAGCTGAAAAGCTACAGAATGAAAAAATATTATGCAGAGAAACAATTTTTAAATAACAAACACAATTGA
Organism: Turdus rufiventris; assembly: GCA_013186435.1. NCBI lineage: Eukaryota > Metazoa > Chordata > Aves > Passeriformes > Turdidae > Turdus > Turdus rufiventris. The sequence goes on from PYHW01010678.1 coordinate 6,375,030, forward strand.
ATACTGCTGCATTAATATATATGCAATAGATATTTAAATTGCATAGCCATCACATTCAAACAAATCTGTAGACAAAGACTGAATTATGCTCACTAAATTTTTATATTGTTATTTTCCACATGGTTTCTCTACATCTAAAAATTAATTTCTCTATCCTTCTACATTTTAGAAATGGCAATGCTTTTATACTTGCTATTCCTTGCCTTAAAAGTGATATGCCATTTAGTGGCAACTTACATGTGACACATGATGTCATCCAAGAACAGTTTCTTGTAAAGAATGGTATAAGTGGTTACAGTAAGGAATGGAATACAGTACTATAAAAATGTTAGAATATATATATACACAGTTAGTTCTATTTTATTTAACCTTTGAAAGTTTCTAAAATAACTTCAAAAAGATTTCTAAGCATCTAATTATTTCTGTGCAGGTGGTGATGTTTCCTTCTTTGCTTTGTTTTTTGTTTTCCTGGCAATTATCACCAAAAAAAATATTTGTACACTGATTTGTCCATATTTATTCATGGACTACAGTTACGCAAAAATCTGCATAGTTGTATACGGTAAATATTTTAGCATGTGTATGCTAATGACATTGAAATGAATAAATAGAGAACTTGCCTAGGACACTTATCACAATGCAAATGAAAAAATAAAATCTTTTCAACAAAATAATTCATTCATTAGTGAGCATTATAAAATTAAAGGATGTAATATTAGTAATCATGTATAAATAATGAATGTCTTTAAAATTCAGTTATGTGGTGAAAAACAATGCATGGATTTAACATCACTTTGATGAGACCAGTCTAAATTGCAGACAAAATACACAGAAAATAGACAAAACGCATACTCTTCATGTGCCCAAGTGATTCGAAAGGTAATTTATTGATCAACAATATTAATTACTCTGAGAATCTTCTTCTGTGGTAGGTAGTATACTTTACACATACAAAATACATTTACAGTCTTTCTCGTCACTGTGTTATTCTCTGATAGAATAACATTCTGTCCATACCATTTAAGGATCTCATTCATTTTTATTGAAGTGACAGGAGTCTCCAGACTGAGGGCATTGTATTCTCTAACAGTTCACCCCTTATGTAAAGACAGGTTTGCTTTGGGAGTCAGTTAAGTTCTGTACATAACATACATATAATCTGTACATACGTATAGTAGACCTGATAGTACACCTACTGTAAACATTGGAAAGACTGTTATTAATGTCAATGGCTTTTGATCTAGCAATTTTAGTATATCCTATCAGAACACAGACTAAATTCAAACGTTCTGAATTTTGATCTTTCTCATACCTGAAAAATTCTTTGCATACACCCCCATGCACTGCATAGTGGCACAGGCTCATATTACACTTTTGCCTCTACTGTATACCTGCAATAAATTTTATACATGGTCTTGACAAAATTGGCAGTGAAGCTTAGCACTTGTTACTTTGTCAACAGAGAGAGGCACGCTCCTCACTGTCAACAGCAGAAGCCCACTCTCACACATCTAGCATGTCTGTCTACACAGAATAAATGATGAGAATGCAATCTATCAGAAAATATTTCTACCTGAAGTCACAGAAAGATACTTTCTCCTACTCATATGGTGTCACCTAACATATTGAAGAAGACATTGTACATAACGAAGTCAGATGATGAAACAAAATTTAAGCTCAACTGTGACTTTTTTTTTTAATTCTTGGAAGTGCCAGGTGGGGCTTCAAATTCTTATATTTCAAAATGGTGCACAAATTATTTTATTTCCTCACATTAAAGGAAATACATAATAAAACCTTCACAAATCACCCTTGAAAAATCAGTGTTCATGATGTCCATACTTTAAGTGTTTCTAAATGACACATCCTTCCATGATTTTAATGACATTTATTTGTATATTATGTTAATGTTTTGGGGGGGAAAAAAATGAGACAGTGAGAAAATAATAATAAAAAAAACAGCAACAAAAAAAAATCATTTTGCCTCATTACAAAACCTGAGAAATCAGACTGCATAAATTGTTTAAGAATATGGTCTTTCTCTAGAAACAGGACATTGGTCAATGTCTGTCATTAGATTCCTGGCTCTGCAGTGGGTTGACCATTGTAACAGGTGAAGTTATTGCAGTGGAAGTCAATTAAGAGTAAAATAATTCCTGCAGTGGTAAATTGCAATGAGATGACTTGGACACATGCTTCTTTTCTCCTACTAGAAAACCAAGGTCTTTTGAGATTTGTTAAGAACTTCTCTCTTTCAAGTGTAAGTACAAGACTTATGGGTCTGCACAGAAACAGAAAGACAGGTGTCCTCAGCTGACCGCTTTATTCTCCTCAAACTCGTAATGATATGAGAGCCTTGGGCACTTTATGGCTTCTCTCTACTCTTTGTTCTTAATTTAACCGCAAAAATAAGAGCACGAAGGTACCTCTATATACATCTTACTGAGCTTATCGTGTACGTATAATATATTTTAACACTGCTGCTAATTTATTTATGCTGAACACATAAAAGCTATTTTTTTCCTATTTTAGCAAAAACAATGTATGTATTTTTAGATAAATCCTATTTTTGCTTCCTTTGTCTCCCCAGCTGTGAATTTTCATCACATAGTCCTAAAATCTTTGGTGTGATTGGTATTAAGGATGTATTTTGTATGAGTATTTGTTTCCTATGAATAATGCTGTCACCTAAAATCAAGGCATTTAAAATGCCTTCACTCTTTGTACATATTAATTGTTATTTTCAGCATGAAACAACACCTATATGTGTCTAAAGAGGCCTTTAAATACATTATTTTTGATGGATAACTCCCTATCTTCAATACTAACCAAAGTCTATTTTATTTGCTTCTTTAATTATAAATCAAATTCAGATAACTTTATATTAAAAATACTGTTATTTCCTTAGAAAGAAGGGATTTTAGACAGGCACATCTAATGGAGGCTCTCTTATCTTTCTGTAAGCAGATGAAAACCTATGGATGCGTATCCTTCTGTCAAGAATCCAGTTAAAGAAAATGATTAAATAGTTTTTGCTTTAAATATCTTGAGTTAGATGCCTCGGAATGGGATTCACCTTTGAAATTACACAAATTTAGGCGTTGTTATGTAGATGACTACAGATGGAATAGATACCTGATATTTCCCAGTCAACACACATGCAACAGCCATCCACCAGCAGGCATCCCACAGCACTCGAACTTCTTTGGCATGCTGTAGGCACCTGCAGAGCTGACAAAAAGGTTGCAAGACCTCAGTGGGAGCTCAGTAGACTGGCACAGGGTATTTCAGACCTACCTAGATGTGGGCTACTGAATGATTTTGTCTCTAAGGAGAAAGAGAGGCTGCTCTTTTCCATATCATGTGGGCAGTCATGCTGTAGACCATATTTTTCCTTTCTCTTGGCCAAGCACATTATGCAATTCAGAACAAAATATGTCTGTTTTAATATTTATAAGATGATTAGGGCTAGAAACTAAAAAACACTTGTAGGATCTGAGTTTAAAAAACATAAAGAAAAAGCTAAGAGAATACAAGGAATAGACGATGCTAAAGGTGAAATTTAAAAAGTGGAGCCATAGGTGAGCCATACATAATTACTTAAAATTAATTGATCAACACTTTCACAGAACAGAATTTTTTTTTGCATATTCCCAATTTTTAAAAATCAATTGCTGGTCACTTATTTACATATCTGAAATATCAAGGTTTAAAAAACCTCTTCATTTCTAAACCGTAGATAACTGCTAATTTTATCAATGTTTTCCTCAAAATTTGACTTTTCTTAGGAGCAATGAACTCATTCACTTGAAGGCACTATTTCATCTTATTTCTTTCTGTTCTATACAAAACTTCACTGTTTTACATGCATCTGCTCACCAGGATTAAATTCTGCTAGTCTATCAGTTCCATTGTACAATAAAAAATCAATACACTAAAATGCAGCTTAGAGGAAGACTGAAGACAAGCAGAGAAGTTGTGAAAAAATTGAATACCATACAAATAAAACCTATTATTTGACAAACTGTGGTTCTACTCCTCACTGGGCCTATCTTGCCTTTTACTGCATATGTATTTCTCCACCTCAGTAAATAGAATACCCCAGTTTTGCAGAAAAGTACCCATGTAACTTCGCAGTCCTTTCCTTCTAAAAGTCACATATGACTGTCTCTCAAATTGCATCAAAGTTGAGCTGTTTTTCTATTTTAGAAAGTAAGTTTATGGATAAGTGTTGTAAGCACATTAAAAGTTGGAAATAACAGAGCATTATCACTATCCTGGAAAATGCATCAGCTGCTAAAAGCTAGAAGTTTCATTTTGATGGTATATCTGAAATATGGATTAAAAAATTTATGGGAAAGTATGAAACCAAGTCCTAGCAAAAAAATCAAATAAGCAAATAAAGGACTCATCAAATTATAAAATCACTCTGAAAGTGAATATGGTGCAGGTAAAAAGGAAACTTGATATTTTTCAGTAAAGGAAACTATTAATTTTTATAGGAAAAAAAAAAGCTTAGTTGATTTGTTCCAGTTTTTGGAATTTGGTTGCATGTAAAAGAATGTACAAACTCCAGCTAGGTAGAGAAACTTTGAGTTATCAGCAGCTACCAATATTTATTCAAAATATTTCAATTTTAACCTGTGAACAAAATAGGATAATTACATTTACCAATGGTACGGGCAGTATAAGGGCAAAGGATGGCATCTGAAAGATTTTAAGGTACAGATGACACATTTACGGCAAGTATGTAAACTCTTCACATCAGTTGTGCCAAATTAAACCTCTTCATACTGAAGTAACAGATAGCAGTTGCATAGTATTACAAAAAGTTTCAGTTTAAGCAAAAAAACATTCAGTCCTTGAAAAACATTTCTTATATTCTTCTTGTGTGGTAATAAATTAGTATGTGAAGTGTTATTTAAGTATCATCCCAGCACAGATAGTCTTTAAGTAAAGAATCAGATTTGTTCAATTACTTACTAAAGAATTCAAATGTAGATATTAAAAAAATACTTTAAAAATAATATAAGGTGCTGTATTTTTCTGAGAGAGATTTGATTACTGCAAGAACATATCTGCATTGCTTTTCCTAGCTATTGGCCTGTTTGTAGAAATACCATCTGTACTCAGCTGTAAGTTTTCCAAGCTTTGCCAACCTGGAAAAAGGAATCAAGGTTCCAACCATGGAACCTTTGAAAGAGGAGCATCTAGTAGTAAGCAAAGCCAGTGTATATTCATTTCTACTCACAATTACAACCACACATATCTATTTACTTTAAACAATAATTTATTCAACATTTTGGCCTATATTATTGTCTGTTTAACTTCAATTCAGTTAACTACCTGTTAAAAATGAAGAGTTCCAACACATATGAATACAAAAAATCTATAAAAAATAAGCCAACTCAATAATAAGTATTAGCCCAATATGTCTTTATTCATTTCAGTAAGCTTTCAGTTGTAAAGAAATGTATGATTTGTATGATTGTAAAGAAAGTTTCAGGACAGGTCTACTTTTGACCTCCTTTTCAACTTAACTAGTCATTAAAATACCAAGAAAACACATTTGCTTTTCTTGACAGACTTTTCTGCCAACAAAAAACAATGACTGCCTGTATCAATCAAGAGTTCATGGCTGTGGGTTTCATCTTTTTTCCTCACTTGTAAAGGCACTCAAATAAAGCACTTGCCTTTAAAATAAGCCTTCATAGATATAAGTTTTTTAGTGGTACTGAGGGATTAAGAACCATGTTCTGCCTGTATGACATTTATTGCAAGATCAAGGTATTAACTTGTAGATAAGTGTAGGAGAATGCACATGAGCATGCTGAGCCCCTGTGCTAAAAACTCCTGAAATGCTTTTCCACTGAGAATGTGAAACATATTTTATTTTTTATTAAGATAATAAAAAGGATTAGTCACATTACAGATTAATTGCCAGCACAATTTATAATCCGTATTATAAAATGAAGCTCTTCGGTTAGCTGAATTCAGAAATTCATCTGAAAATGTAATCTTCCCTTATGTTTGCAGGTCTGTAAAATAAAAATTAATGCTTTTCTATGTAAAAAATTTTGCTTGGTAGTGAGACATATGCCATGGTTTAGCCTGAAGAAATGATTTCTGGGACAGACATTTTGAATTAAAGTGAAAAATGTGGCTGTCTATTTGAGACAATAAAATCATCATTATTTTGTGAATATTTAAAAAAGTACATAAAATGTTAAATATCCATGTTGATGAACTTACCCAGCCTCTAGCATTATCACACTTTTGATTTTTTTTAAAGTATTTTACTGTTTCATTTATGAAAACAACAAAATATTATAAATGTGTCCAATAAACATTAAAACCTAAAATACAGCATTTGCTCTAACTTCTTCTTTCATTTATTCAACACTGGATTGGTGTCTTGGCAGAACTGGTTTCAATATCTACAAGTATAAATGGGATTTTAATTTTATTTTTTTTTTATGCAGCATCATCCCACCCCTTCAGTATTCAGGAACTGCCAACATCACTTTCAAGAACTTCCATGGCATTCTAGAATACACCAGCACATTGCATTCAGTAATGTCCAGTGAACAGCAATAAGAGAATAGACTAGCCCTCTGCACCTAGTTGTGTCCTACAGGAAAGGATAGGTAGATAGACAGACAGACACTATTTCAGTAAACTCTCGGTCTTCTGGAATAAGTTTGCCACATGCTGTGGATTTGCTCCATCTAAATTGATGGTGATAAGAACAATTCTCTTCCATATGTATGAATACAACCTGGTTTCTTTTGCTACAAATCTAGCTGATTTTATAAAAGCTCTTCCAAAACTCTATTACCTTGTTTCAGCTTTCAGACACAAATATATAATCAACAAAGAATTCACTAGATAAAATACATTTTTTCTTTGAAAAAGCCAAACAATAAAGTTTAATGATTTTTTTTTAAATTATTTTTCTTATTAAGGAAAAGTGTACTAATTTTCTGTATAAGCATCTAGCTGTTTTGTCTTCTGATGTCTGTTTTTTTGTGATTTAATAAAACATGTTAAAAACAGTGTGCTTACATAAAAATTTTATTTTTCATTATTTTTAATTCTAGTATTTTATAATAATCACTCATTTATAATTGTTATTGATTAATGAATAAATGAATTAATATTAACCTATTAAGTCCTGAGCAGGAATTTTAGAGCGTAGGGTCATAGAACGTTTTGTGTTGGAAGGGACCTTTAAAGATCACTACTGCAAGTGCCTTACCATTATCAGGGTGTCTTTCATGATGTTCACATGAGCCTATTCTTCAAAATTTCTGTGGATGGCATCCTCTCTTTCAAGCCTATGAACTGCACCAGTCTTGATGTCATCCACAAATTTTTTGAGGGTTCATTCAATCCTGCCTTCTGTGCTATCACTAAAGACAACAAATTGTACTGGTCCCAGTATGGACCCTCAAAAGACACTACTTGGTTTCCTCTTGGACGATGAGTCATTGACCGTAACGTTTTGGACATGACTATCCAGGAAATTCCTTATCCATTTAACAGTCCATCTGTCAAGCCCACAACTCTGCATTTAGTGTCAAGGATGTTATGGAGGATGGTATCAAAGGTTTTACAGAAGTCCAGGCAGAATGACAACAGTAGCTCTTTTCTTGTCCACTGATGTAGTCATTCCATCACAGAAAGCTAATTGCTTGGTCAAGCACAATTTTCCCTAACTGTCTCCTTGTTTTCCTCGTGTTTCTACATAACTTCCAGGAGGTTGTGCTTCATGATTTTAAAAGGCACAAAAATGAGATCAACTGATCAGTAGTTACCAGGGTTCTCTGGTGTAGTATTTTAAAAATGAGATCATTGCAGCTTGGCAACTGCATCAGCCAGTTCCCTCACGATCTACCTGAGGGATGCACCTCATCAGATCCCACAGATCTGTGTATATTTGTATTCCTCAGGTAGTCTCAAATGGACCTTCTTCCACCATGGGGGATACCACTTTATCCCAGCCCACATCTTGGTGTTCAGGCACTTGAGACAGGCATTTTTAAAAAGTGATAATAGTGTCAGTGTGTCTTTCTCATTCAAGTGCATTTACGCAGGGGTCAGTGATTTGAGGTGTCATAGTACATGACCTCTGGTCTCCAGAATGATATGAAGTTCTCTTCAGACCTGTGCACATCTGACATCACTATGCGTATTTCTCAGTTATCCTAAAGTATCTTAAATTGTGCTAGGCACATACATTAGGGTCCTAATTTAATTACTTTATTTCACAACTTTGAAATGAAAAACATTTCTTAGCTGTATGTAGTTATTCAGTTCCCAAAATAGGAAGAAATAACATTGTTTCTGAAGAACATATCTCTTCCGTCCACTAGCCAGAATATTCATAACTAACTTCAGCTCTTATTCAAAACATATACTCTAGATATTATTTTATGTATTTCAGCAGTGGGAATTAACTAAGAGCAGAATCTATTGGTTAATGATTTGCCCATCATTACTGCATTACTTACACTGAATACATGGAATTTTTGAATATGCAATGAATACCAGAGTGTGGTATTAAAATGGCCAAGCAACCAGAGTATTAACTTTGATTACGCCTCACTTATGATGATTTTTCCATTAATGTAAAATACCATAGATAGGCATAAGCGAATCATACTATTAGTGAGTCTCACACTCCTTGATTTGAATGCCAATTTACAGAACTATACATCAAAGTAAAATCAGATTACTGTATTTTGTATGTGGGTGGGTGTGTGATACACTAAAAGCATGTCAAACAACATTCTTATGTAAAGATCAGTAGGAAGAAAGTGATTATGGAAGAAGTTAAATCCTGTTCCTAGTGCATGGCAATTTAAAAAGTACTCATTTTAAATTTTTTAAACTTTAATGTAATGCCATTTATTTACCATTGTCCATTCCATTACCAACCTTATTACTGCTTTTGAGTTGAAACTCTGCATTTATTTGAGATGGTTTTCTATTATATAAATGTGCCAAAGTAAGACTGTTTTTGACTTAGCCTTGCTTATGCATGTGGTCTGAAAATTCAGCCTCAGTTCATATTTTGAGTACAAAATAAAAATTTCCATTTTATGAAACAACTCCTGGATTTTGCATTAATGCATTATTATCTCAATGTCTGTTGAACTAACAAGACAAAAATGTTCCTCCATATTTTTGAAGATTCATCTATGTGTTGCAATTGGGTTTCCACATGACTATTTCAAAATACTGGAAAACAGGTAGAAATGTAACATTTGGTTTAGAAAGTTGCATCAGGATCTACTCAGTTGTGTACAAATAGCTTGTTACACAAATTATATGACAGAATTCAAGCTTGAAACTTTACTTTGATAGAGACGGATAAAAAAGGGGAAAAATAATAAATTGAAACTATTCTACCATTCTATATGGTGATTCAGTGAAAATTTTAGTAACAAACTGAATCCAATGAGAAAGATAGTGTGATGATGAACATAATAGTCATGTACAGTATCTGGTTTGAAGTATTATATTAACATAAAAAATAATTAAAACTTGCTTACAGAACAATGTTCATATGCATAATTTACCAGGAATCAGAGTCAATTAGGAATAAAAACTTGAGCTGTTTTTGTTTTCCACACACAGACTGCCTAATGTAGTGAAAAATCCAGCATGAAATTTCTCATTCTGCTTTACCCTTCTCAGACATTTCTTCAAAAGAAAATTCCATTTCAGTGCAGACTTTTGGGGAGTTGATTTTTTTCCAAATCATTATCTATAAATTATGTACAGTGGTTATGTTATGTTATGTTATGTTGTGTTATGTTATGTTATGGCCTTATTCATGGGAGATAGAAAGCAAATGACAACACTGACTTTATTTGAAACAATGGCTAACGTTTCTAAAGCTAAATAACTTAAGCCAATTCATTCTCATTTTAACTATGATTCTTGCATTCTTTTAAATCTGACAGAAGGTAACAGGGTATTTGGTTGATTACTATAAATCTGAAGATATTTCTAGTGATTTTGACTTAAAAAAGTATTTTACAGTTTGTTTCTGAATCATGTAAAGGAACTTGTTTATTAGTTTTGACTTGTCTCATCAAGATTTCTACTAATTTTCTACTAATCCTTATAACTTCAATATTAGCTTCAGAAGGAATTTTCAACGTTTTCTTCACCATGGACTTTTAATAAAATGCAATTTTGTGCAATAAATACTACAAGGATGCAATAAAGGAGTAAAAGAATGCTTTCATTATCATCTGTCAGCATGATTTCTTTGGAATTAACATGATATTTCTGCATATATGAGCTCTTCCTGAGACAGGAAACTACTTCCAGGTATTTTCATATATTAATTTGTGCTTTTAATATCTCAGATATTAAGAGCTAAAACTTCTATGTTCTTCCCCCTTCACACCCCGTCTCCTTCTCCACCAAGATTAATTTAGAGCAAGGATGCCTGTGCTCAATAGGGCCATTTCTTGATGGAGACAAGACTCCTTGAAGTGAGGGAGGGTTCGTTCCCTGGGGGGTCTGAGAACTCAGATGTATTTATGAGGCTGGTATTTTCCAGAATTCCATGCTGCTGAGGCAAGGGGTAAGAAGGAGATTTCAGACGCTAGAATTCTTGCCTCTCCATTCACATAAGTCACTGATACTACGCCATTTTACAGCAAAGAAATAGCTGGCCCAAGCCAAAGACTCAAAGTGTGGAATTAATTTGAGGAAATGCAGCTGTTTATAGTTGTAGTCATATATTTAGACTAGGTGCCCTAGATTCCTGTTAGAGTGAATGGAAAGAAATAAAACTTCTAAAACATGCTTTATCTCTTTCTAAATATGGATAAGGCTTATTTAGAGATTCAGACATCCAAACATAGGTTTCCAAATGTGAACTAAGGATCTAAGTTCCACATAAAGTCAATGAAAAGCTTAATCTTTGCCAAAACAGAAATGG
>PYHW01010678.1:6400177-6420976 GCA_013186435.1 Turdus rufiventris
CGGTGCGCGGCTGCCCATGCCCGCCGGCGGCCGGAGCCTGCCGCGGGGCCGGGGCCGGGGCCGCCCGCCCGTCCACCCGCGCCGCGCCTCGCCTCGCCCTGCCGGCCGCACTGCCTCCCCTCCTCGCTCCCTGGCTCGCTCTTCTTTCCTTTTTCTTCCGCTGCTGCCGAGCCGCACGCTCGCACACACTCACATGCACGCAGAGGGAGAGTTGCTAAGAGGCTCTGCTCGTTTCAACCTGGTGCACACTGAAAGATCTGACACCCTCTGCTGAGCTGCAGTGGCAAAAATCCATCTGCTGAGGGAATGCTGGAGAAGGAAAAAAAAAAAAATCAATCCACGTACAGGGCAGCGTTAAAAACGCTGGCATTAAAAGCTGTAGATCTATTTAGATGCGTTCTTCTAAATGGATTATTTAATTTATTTATTTTCTTTTAAAATGGAAACTTCAGCCTTCTCCTCTTCCAGACCGGTTCCTTATTGCCCGCATTCACACACACTCACACCTGCACAAGAAGGAGAGGAAGGCTCGTTTGCCTTATTGTATTTCCCAATGACTTGAACAGAATTAGTGTCAGGGTGTCAAGCGAATAGCAATTGGAGGTAATTATTCTGCACGCCATTTTTATCGTTGTTTTAAGCGCGTTTCTTCCTCCCCTGCAGTCTAGGCTGTTTTATGCTGGATTTCGTGTCTTGCTGGTGTTCTCTATGCCATGTCGAACCGTGGATTAACGCACTATTTTTCATAATTTAGATGATCACAGAGCAGAGGGTAGATGGGGGAGGGGATTGCTGCACTGTTAGCAGTTCACGCTACCTGTTCCCACGGAGTGTAGTGTCTCCCTTAAGGAGGGCAGGGGAGGGTAGAAACTGACGGTTATTCTTATCTCCGCATGTCCATGCATAGATATTTCTCTAGGAATGCTCCTTATATACTCTCTGTGGAAATAAAACGCCTGCTTCCCTCGGCACCCTCTTTCTCGCCCTTTCCCTCCCCCCCTTCCCCCCCACCCTCCCGCTGCCCTTTTCCAGCTCCCACCCTTCTGACAAAAGAGATTACACAGCGGAAAAATCGGTGCCTGGCCTTAAAGACAGGAGCCAAGCACACAAAAGTTTCTGCATCATTTGGACGGCTTTCAGATGCCTACGAGCGAAGAACCAGTTGCACCTCTGGTGGTGCAAGTGGAAACCCGCGTTTCCCCTGCCTCGCTCTGAGGAGGAGGAGGAGAAGGAGGAGGAAGAGGAGGAGGAGGAGGAAGAAGAGGAGGAGGACGGGGAGGGAGAGAAGGGCGGGAGGAGGAGGAGGAGGAGGAGGACGGTAAGGAGGCGCGAAGGCAGGAGAGGCAGCCCAGCCTCCTGGTGCCTCCTGCAGCCCAGGGCTGTGCCTCTGGAGTCCGGCGCCGCTGGTGAACTTTGCGGCATACTGGTAGGGGGGATGTAATTGCGGGAGTGGGCTGGGGGAGGGTTATTTATAGGAAAATCCAGAAAGCCATATGGAGCCAGCACCCCCTGGTCCCGGCGGCATGTTAATTTGGTCAAAGCTTCTCCCTGGCTACCGCTTGCAAATAAATTAGACATCCTGCCGATGATGATGTTATCAAATTAATGTAATTAGGCCACAGACAAATCACAACAGTTACCGTGGCCATTTCAAGTCCCCAGGATGAATATTTGGTCTTTTGTTTTGTTCTGGTGGGCAGGGACTAGGAAGGGAGGGAGAGGGAAGAAAGGTAGGAAATGGGACAGGAGTAGGAAACAAAACAGACAGAAAGAGAGAAATCCTGACCCTGTAAAAGCTTATCCAGTAAATTACAAATTGGCTAGAAAAGATAAAATGCCACTGAGACAGAAAGCCCCACAAGAAATATATCGGTGGTTTCACTACAAAGAGAAAAAGAGGAAAGGAAACTTGGTGCCACATTGGGGCACATTAATTCGTTTCCTCTGATGGTTACTTCATCTCTCAGTGATGTCAGGGTGGAAGGATGGGGGATGCAAAGCTGCCTGAAAACCTTCTATGGATCAAAAATTGTAGCCTCAAAGTGCAAGGGAAACTGGAGGCAAGAAAACCTTACGACAAACCACAGAGAGAAGCAGGACAGTCAGAGGAAGGGAAGAGGGTCAGGGTGGGGTCAAGGACACATTAACTTGATGTCAGCAGCAGTGACAAGATCACTGTGAACAAAGTCTTTGCAGAGGAAAGATTGAAAATCTAGACCCTGGTGAAGACTCCCTGGGGTGTGGGGCAGGAGGACTTGCTCTCCTCCTATCTTAGAAGAAAGCTTCCAAGCATCTTTACCTTCATGTTATTAAAATTGCTCAGGCACCGTAAAAACAATCAAAATGCAACCAGGAGACCTGAACATTAACAAGTTATTAAATAAATAATATGAATTGAATAAGTGGAAGGAGACAATGACCTGTTGTCAAAGCGTGAAGGACAGATTGCCTGCTTCTTACAAAGGATCTGCTGAGAGGTGGGAACTGGTGGAAGCCATCTGGGGACCTGGAATTTCAAAGTGGTTAAAACCCAAAAAGTAAAAAATATGCCAGAAGAAATAAGAGTTTATGGATGGATGCTGTGTACCTTCCAAAGAAGTATTTATCTAAGGAAGCCATTGTGTTTTCAGCTGTGTTCTTTGGAGATTGATGTCTCATATTTAAAATATATGCATTCAGAGAGCATCTGCTATGCAAAAGTTAACATCTAGGAGACAATTCAGAGGACAAAAAAAGGCACCATCCATTTGAGATATGATATCTGGAGTTTTTTACTCTATGAGTCAAGCTACACAGAAAGATCTAGAACATTAATCTACCATTACTCAGTGCCATAATCCTACATTTCTAGTTTTTTTTCATGTTATTGAATTAAGTTTGGAAACGTGTATACTAGGATGAGAGGCCTTCCTTTCAGAGTTTTAAGGATCTACCTATTCCTGGTTCAGGTTGATTGGGAGCTGAGATGTTTTACTCTGTTACTTAGAGAGTGTGGTAAAGTGAGAGACCATACAGCGTTGAAGTGCCAATTATCCAGGTCTTTAAAATTCAGTATATGAATCCCAGTTTACAATCCATACACAGGCTGTATAAACAGAACTCACATAATCCCCTCTAAGTTATCCAGAAGATGAGACAAGGGAAAGAGCATACAAGTGTATTGTCCTGGACTGTTATCTTTTACATGTTTCCATCTGCAAATTCCAGAAGTCTAAAACAATGAGCCAACTATTTATACCTTTCCTCTGGGTGTAAAGTCTCCATATTTAACCACATACAAGCCAAATGAAGCCACCTTGAATAGAAATGGGTTTACTCACAATATGGAAAATTACTTGAAATAAGAAAAGGTAGTGGGATACTTCTACATTTTCCCAATTAGTAATCTCTCATCTCCCTGTTGCTATGGCTATGTAAGTAACACTGGGCAAGGGTATATTTGTGCTACTTTGGAACATGTTTAAAAGCTAGTTACTTCATCTAACACTGTAGAACTTGCAGAGCAGAACTCAGACCATCTGCAAGGGTTCTAAAGAAGAGAGCAATTATTACTGTAGGTATTCTGATTTCAGTGTTTGTGTTAATTACTGTAAAATTGGCTTCATTATTTCTATGGAGGTATAAAGACATCCTACAATGTAGGATGTTGGACATGATGTTGTGTGTGGATGCACACACATACGCATATATACATATGCATGTAAACATCTGTGTATGCCCACTAAAGTCATGATAGATGAACAAATAAAAGAGTTATAGGATCATTATTTAATTTGAAATTATGTCTTTGTTCAGACTTTGGCTATGGAATTTAATACAGGCTGGTAGTTAACACAGATGCCTCCATATGTTGCAACTCATGCAGAAATTATGCTACTCAGTGTATACAGTGACTCTAACCCAGCTCAGATAAACAAGTTCTAACTAAGGATGGAAGAGTTAAAGCTAATATCAGGATCTCCTCACAGAATTTTCTATCTCAGTATATCTCACAAGGCAGTCTTCACACATAGCTACTGGATTTCTATCTAAACTGCAATTAGACCTAACAAGGCTCCCAAAACTAGATAATTTTCTCCTTCATTTTTTCATTTTTCTAAGGGTAATGGCATGTGAGCGTGTTCCAAGTCTCCCTGTGATATGTTCACCAGACGGAGCTTTGCAAAATGATGCAGTGGCGGATGATGATGACTAAAAAAAAAAAAAGAAAAGAAAGTTAGAGAAGTGGTGAAGTGGTTTGCCTACTTCTATCTAGTGAGTAGGAGACTGGCTCATGATGAGAAAAATAAAAAATTCTCCATCTTTTGCAATGTAAGAGCCAGCCCACTTGTTTTTCTTTCTTGGCTCATACCCTCAACCACCGGGCTACCAACCCTCTTTCTGCAGCTGTTCTACTTTACAAGAAAAATAATTCTGAGATCCCTTGAACCATGGGAAAACAGTAGAGGAGCATGAGCTACAGCACTTGCCAGGCTGTGCACAGCCCTGGGAGGACTTGCTTGCTTTGTGCTTTCATGTGGGACTTGGTATGACCTAATAAACTTCACAAATCAGGTGGTTAGATTATGGAGCTGGTAGCAAAACCCATTGACATTCTTCTCCAGTGTACATTGTCATCAGACCTTGAGATAATTTTGTGTTGGAAACTGTGACTGAATAGGTCATAGGGTTAATCTTAAAAGGTCAAAACCTTAGGTGTTAAAAAAGGAAATAGGAGTCAGAAAAGATGGACAGACTTTTCATCCATCTTGTGTGTAGTCTGCCATAAAACCTGGGCAGTCATTTCACTTTGAAATCCTGATGATGTGGAATTAAGAGGTGTATTTAGCAAGTAGGCCAAGCTAAGGTCCTGACCAGAATTTCTTATTTAAACTATATATATTGATATAGAACCCACTTTCTATGATGATTGCTTTCATTAAAGTCACTGAAGCAGTTCTTAGGACAGGACCAATCCCTACAGCTAGTGCACTTATTGGTGAGAGTATCTAGAATAGATGTTTGGTAAAGGAGTCAATTCAGACAGACATTTATGTTTTATCTTTCTTTCTCTGTTTCTTTAATTTCTGTTTTTCTTTCTGTCTTTATTTTCCTGCAATCTACGGTCTTCTAGAGTGACCTTTTGTTCAAATGTAGGGGGTTTTACTACAGGGACAGAATTAATCCCCTACCAATTTAGATAATTTGACCCTGTGTCTTGTCTATGAAAGTATGTGCTGCCCACTGTGCTGTTGGGTAGAAGGAGAGAGATAGGGAGCTGAGCTGAGTCACGCTCCTCCTTTTATTCCTCTCATCTCAAAACTCACTCTCACACATACACAGAGACTCACACACACACATTAAAACTTTGACACAACAGAAGTGGGCTGTCTGTTTTCACTGGAGAATTTCAAGTTGAGAAGCCCAGATGGAGAGAGATGGTTTTGCTGCAGCCCTGACCCCAGAACGTGAACTGAGATTCCACTGCAGCATTTCACTTGAAATGTCCTCCCAGCTGCCTCTTCCATGCTCTCAGTCCTGACATGAAGTCCTAGTTTCTGCCTTTCCCAGAGCAATACGTGAGACGGTTGGTTGCCTGACTTGTGGACCAGGATTTCATTCCAGGCTTTGGCTTCCTCAGTTTAGCATTGCAGCATTCAGCGCTGCAGCATTGAAGTACACAGAATTTTTTTTTTTTTCCTTTGTGATAAAAGACATACATTTAGACTGGGGAAAAACATTACAATGAAATTAACTGGAGCTGTGAGAAATATTTGTTCTTTTAGTCATCTATAACAGGAAATGTACTAGTATAACATTGCAGCCTTTAATAAGAAGTGATAACATTTGCACCACAGTCTAATGTCAGCAAATTTTTTTCTTAAGATTTCAGCATTATCATTTTAAGTACCTTGTTAAAACAATTCTCAACATCCTGTAAGACATGACTTCCATGTAGTGTGGTCAATACATAAAATAGCACTGCACTTTTGCTATATGACCTTTTTGTGGTTTTGATTGCTTGCTTAGATCATTCTTTCACTAAATGTGTCCCATGTCTGACTGAACACAAGCAAAAGATTGAAACAGCTGGTTACTTTGCAACATATTCAAGTGACCAAGGTAGTTTAGTAATGCTCATTCATGCAATTTAAAGTTAGTTAAAAATTACTTTAATCATTTTATAAAACTTTGGTGATGAGATGTGAGATTAAAAAAAAAAAAAATCAGTGTCATTTAGATATACACAGGGCATTAAAAAGTATCTTTCTCAGAAAAAAAAAAAAATCTTGCAGGAAAAAAACTGTCCAGACTTTCAATCTATTGCTTACACAAGTAATCCCACTGAATAACATCTGGTTGAATAATAGATCTATAATGTATTTTCAATAATTAATTATTTTCTTATGCATTTTCATAGCACGGTCTCAGAGCACCATAAGGACCATATAAATGGAAAAAGGTAGATGAGAGCTTATGTCTATGCTCTTTTTAACTATAGCTTATTTTCATTGTTTAATAATGAAGAGGAAAATGTTTCTCAGAATGCAGAACTGAGGCAAAGAGCTGCCTCCATGAATAGTTTGCTGATGTGACACTGTGCAACTCATTTTTCTTTCTCATGCCTCAGTTTCCTAGTTTGAGGAAGTGGAAGGTATTATAAGTCGGAGCCCAAATGTGCTTTGAAATTTGTGATGAACAAATATGGTGACTGAAGTAATTATCATCATTACTCTGGGGTACAACCAAAAAAGTCAAATCTTATGGGAGAGTAATATCCAGTTCTTTCTCTTTTTGTCAGCTGATCTCAGAGGCTTTTACAGGGGAATACAATATAATTTTATTTGCTCAATAGATTGGAAAACAGAAGCACTGACCTTGGGAAGGTCACATATCAAGCCGTTCATGGCACTAGAAATAAACTCAAGTCTCAGAAGGCTCAGCCCTGCCTTCTATCCAGTATTTCACAGATGCAGAACTACTGATTTATAGAAAAAAAAAAACCTATTCAAAAAACAAAACTAAACTAAACAAAACTAAAAGCTTCCCGTATCCTTCTCCTTCTCTCTCAAACTTGATTTTATGCATCAAAGGTTTCATATGCCAGTCATTTTCTTTCTGGAGGCCTAATGTAGTTATGTGGTGTGACAGTAATACTAAGCCCTGGTTTTCTTATTAGTTCACATCTTAATTCCCTGTAATGCAATTATTTTAACTCGGGAAACAGAATGTTTTCATTCCTCAGACTTTTCCTGACTTCGTCTTCAGACTGCAGACTTCAAAAATAAGGATTTCAGAGCCGAATGCTAAAGCATGTGAAACACAAACTCCCTCTCATCTAAAAAACATCTTGGAAAAAAAGTTAAAGACACTGTTTGATCATATAACTCTGGAGAAGTGGTTTTGTTTTCAGGAAACATTAATTCATTTATTCTGCTATAAAAAAAAAATAAAAGCAACCAACCCAGGTAAAGATGCAAACCAAAGTAATACTTTTCAGTGTGGTTCAAAACAGCAACCTGAAATAAACCATTTGGGTTGATTAAAATATGAGAAGTTATGTTCTGGTGTGGGGTCTTACTTGTTTTTTTATCTGTTATGTTTTGTCTAAAATAAAAAAACCATGCCAATTCCATCAGAACGGAATATCAGAAATCAAATTTTTTATCTCTCATGGCCTTCCATAATAATATTTTTTTGAAATTATTTTTCCTTTCCTTCAATTAATTTGAATTAAAATCTTCTGATAGAAAGTTTCTGAAAACTTTTCTGAAACTAACTATTAAGTCAGCATGCAGTGGTGTCTGCATATTGAAAGGAGAATTGCTGTGCATCAGCAGACTGGAGAAAGACTGAGTAGATGAAACATTATTAACAATAGAATAATAGCTTCTTCCTATTTATGCAATACCTAGAAATCATACCCTGGGACCAATCCCACATGGCATTTTAGTTTTAATTAAATAACGTTTCAGAGACATAGGGGAGAGGAGGCTGGTGACCCGATTAATCATTGTACTGCCGATTTTACACTGCAGCATCCCAAATGATTTCAGATTTATTACTCTGATGTAAAGCTAGAGTATTGCAAGGGTGTCATAGGATGTAGTTGGTTATTTTTTTTCCTCCATGGACAAACCTGATCTGAGATCTCCATTACTGCCTTCACTAACCTCCTGGCACTAGTTTGATCTTCTTGAGTATTTTTATTAAACCATGATCATTTTTATTGATCCAATTCATATTGCAGGCCACAAACAGTTCTGTCCTTCCTGAGCTGATGAAAGGATCAAGTCAGCATTGCTACTGAGGTGGCCAAGGAATGATCCATATACCTAAATGGATGAATACATAGCGAGGTCCAGGATTTAGCCCGCAGAAAAACAGTGAAGAGTAATTTATCTTTCTTTCTCTTTTTATGTGTCCATGGTATTTTTATGGTCCTCACAACCTCCCCAAAAAAGGAGTGAATGTCATCTGTTTCCAGTACAGACTATCTTATTTCCAGGAGCAGAACTTTTTCGTTTTGCCAGTCATGTTTTCTGCCTTTTCCATAACTACTGTTCATATTCTTCAGTTTATGCCTTATGCATGTATTTTATTCTACCCTGTTTGTATCGTTACATCACAGAAGTCTTCTTTTAACTGTTGCAATTACAGATTACATTTAAATGTACAGTTTATACCTGTGCCCAAGTGCTCAGACTTCGTTGCTGGTTCTGCCATTAGTGACATCACAAAATGAAGATCTCACCAATAGTAATGCTTATGTTCAGATTCCAGGCAAACAAATATGAAATATGCTCTCTTTAATATTTTTAAATTTTATGGGAGTAAGAGGCCACTGTTTTGTCAGCGAGACCTTTAAGCAACATAAATATTCACTCCATTAGCTACATAGATACTTAAAATTCTTAAACTTGTCATAATTTCTGAAGAAGTTCCTTTAAAATAGCTTACTTCATGTTTGCTTGCAAAAATTGCAGTAAGAATTGGGCCACTGTCTACTAAGTAGGCTTGTGCTCTCTCCTTTGAATGGAATTTCCTTGCTTATTTGGAGATACAAGGGCTTTTCTAGCATGTTCTCTGTTTCAGAGGTTGAAGAAAATCAGGATAATTTACTACATGATTGAAATAATGTTCAGTTTTACTGTTTTGCCTTCATTCACATTAATTTTTATTTACACCCTAGAGTTTCAGTATTTTTAACTGGGAAAAAAACATCCTAAGCTGTAGATTAGGTCTGTTTTCTACGTTCCAGTAGGATGCATGTGACCATGTCTGGATCTCAGACAGATAATTTGTTTGATGTGCAGGGTGCAGCATTTGCACCGCAAAACCGCATCAGTGGGGCTTGGTCAAGTCAGCAGGCATCATAAACCTGCTCTGCTGCACACATCTCTACGAATGTGGAACATCATGCTAAAGGACTCCAGTTCACGGTTGGGAAATACCTGCAGGAGGTCACACAGGGTCAGTGCTGAAAGATCCACTTTCCTTCTCCCTGACACTCTTCTTTATTTTCTTTTCCCGTGACACTCATCATGAAAGTTCAAGTTATTGAGGACTGACTCAATAACTTGTGTACTTTCATTCTGACAATGGAAGGTCAAGTAAAGGTAAAGCAAAACCAAAGCAATGTAAAAAAGAGATGACAATATAAGGCTTTTGGTCTGAGGACTCAGCGTAACAGCTCCTTCTTTTGGTGAATTTCTGAAAATCTAAAGAGATTGAAGGGCAGACATACATTTCTTTGAACAATAGATTTAATTCTTTTTAGTTGATTTCCAGGATATGAAAAAAAAATGAAGTTTGAATTAAATCTTTTTATTCTTAATTCCCATAGTTTCTACCTCCTTTTTTTCAGAAGAAAAGTGGGTGGAGATTACAAACTACTTTTGTAGTAATTGCATATTTAAATAATATAAATAATTTAAATAAAATATTTTACTGTTTTTAAACTTAGCTTTTAGAAGTCAAACTGAAGTAAATCGAAGATGGAACATTTTAGCAGTCTGGCGATAAATTTAGCTTTTAGCCTTCTGTCGGAGGTATTCACCAAGGCATCTTTACAGTCAGTGGAGAGAAATTAACCATTCAGGTTGTACTAAAATATGTCCAAAACAAGTAGAATAAATTGTGTTGGGAAAGAATTATTTGTGACACTTTATTTCAAACACCCTTAACCGTTTACATCGATTTATTCTAAAACTAACTTCCTTTTAGATGACTATATTTAAACGTGGCTAATGTCATTCAAGAGATTAACTGAATTAAAGAGGATGTCTATAAAAAATAATATTTTTTTAGAAAAAAAGTATGGACTCTTTTTTAAAATTTTATATCTGTGGTTTTTCAGTAATTTTTTAACAAAAAAGAATGTTGCAATATTTTCCCTCATTACTGCATTTAAAGAAGAGTAGAACAGCAAGTTAACATCCAGGTGTAGTAAGGTATTCAATATTAAAATAGGAATTTTTATTTGAAGTAGAATAAACAAGTCATTATATCATATCTTTAAAATTTCCTTTGAAAGGATAAATATACAAAAAGACTGTTACATTGTTATTTCTTACCTTTCAGTACTGCAGAGGGCTGTTCACTTATTTTCTCTTTTACAGCTCTACCAACATATAAGAGAGAAATGAAGGGTGAAACGAAAGAACGCTATGTTGATGACTGTCATAAAAGTTGGATTTTATTGATTATATTATGTGTATCAGTAGCTTTATTGTTCTGAATCTTGACTCATTAAAATTATGCTTGGGAAGCAATTTTCCTAATTATTACAAAACTCATTGAATTTATGATTTTTTGTGAGTCTTTAGGAGCATTTTCTCCCATACACTATTTATTACAAACATTTAAAATATTATCCATTCTTTAAGTTAGCATAATCTTGTTGACACCAAAGAAATCAATCTTTTTTAAGATCTCAATCTTATAGTAAAGTAGTATTTAAATTCAGACACTCTTTAGAGTCAAGGATATTTAAAAGAGTAATGATTAAAAAAAAAAGAAATTGCATCTTAATGACATTGCTGTTGCTAGGAGATTCCAGCTACTGCTTAAGAGATGAATGTGTCCTTTTTCTTAATTAAAAAATGATTAATAAATAGATAAACCACTAAAATGCCAACCTTTTAGTAAATTTGCGTGGAAACATCCAGTGTGTAATCTGCTTAAGCAGCAGCAACAACGAGGAATCACACAAAGGACAGAGGACAAAAAATAGGCCAATCTTTCAATTGTTCCTTTAAGCTGTCAAGCTACACCTCCGTGCTGCTGCAAGAAAACCACCTTAATTAATATTGGTCACTGTGAGGAAAAGGATATACAGTTAGATGGACAATTTATTCTGTATAGTGCAATGTTTATTATGGTCTCTCTGTCCAGTCTGCATGTAATAAGATGCTATAATTTAGCTATTACCACCTAGCTCAGTAGATATAATGGGATTTTGCTATGGCTTGGAAGCTCTCAAGGTTTCACAAAGAAGCTTAAAGGCAAAACATCACTCAGGAAGGCCTCCTGGACAAGTTTTAAATTTTTTCTTCAGCAGACTAGAAATTCTCAACTTCTTCTTTTTGTAGTGAATTTTTATTTTCAAAATATCCAGTCCAAAATATTGATAAAAAAATAATGAACTAACAGTTTCAGTTTGATAAAGGTGTAGGAAACCTGAAAATTAGGATTTATTACAAAACCATGTAAGATCATAAACTCACAGAAGGGTGTAGGTTGGAAGGGACTTTAAAGATCACCTAATGCCAACATCCCTGCTGTGGATAGGGACATTTCCCAGTAGACTGGGTTGTTCAAGGGCCCCATCTAACCTGGCCTTGAATACTTCCAGACATTCACAGCTTCTCTGGGCAACCTGTTTCAATGCTTTAGTCTCCCCTTAAAGGACTTCTTCCAAATATCCAATCTGAATCAACCCTCTTTTCAGCTGAAAGTCATTACCCCTTGTTCTTATCACTTATGTCCTTGTATCTTATCACTACATGTCCTTGTAAAAAGTGCCTCTCCAGCTTTCTTGTCAGCTCTCTCTATGTGGTGAAAGGCAAAAATAAAGTCACCCAAGAGCCTTCTGCTCTCCAGACTGAATAACTTCAATGTATTCAACACTTTCTCATAAGAGAGGTGTTTTTTCTTCTGTTGGGGACCCCGGAACTGGACACAGCACTGCAGGTGGGGTCTCACAGAGCAGAGCAGAGGGGCAGATTCCCCTCCCTCCCCTGCTGCCCACGCTGCTTTGGATGCTGCCCAGGACATGTTTGGTGTCTGGGCTGTGAGTGCTCATGGCTGGGTCATGTCCAGCTCTTCCATCAGCACCCCCAAGCCCTTCTCAGCAGGGCTGCTCTCCATCCAGGGCTGCTCTCCATCTGATCATGCCCAGAGCTGGTGTTGGTACTAGTGGTTGCCCTGACCCATGTGCAGCACCTTGCCCATTGCCTCATGAGATTCCAGAGGCCCTCTACTCAGGCTTGACCACATCATTGTAGATATAGTTAACTCCTACACTAATGCAAATTTTCTAGAAAATAGACCATTAAAATGAATTTTTTTATTTTCATGTGTCCTTACTCCAAGATTTGACATTTGCATATGTTAAAATGAAACCAAAGAACAAACACGCAAGTTCACCTGGAAGTCAGAGACAACTTGAAAAAGAGCTAAGAATTTATAAAATTTACTCATACATGCTCAAAAATCGAGTCATTAAATCAGGAGAAGATATGTGATATTTATTTCGTTGACATTTAAAAAATGATTTTGATCTTTGCATGTAGTTCGGGGAAATAATATTTATTTTATTTGCAAAGCAGTTAGGTAGCCTTAGAAAATCTCTGAAAAAGCTCTCTCGATAAAATAAAACCAGTATAGATGTGCTACTGATAAAAGTTTAAACCTGGTAATTTTATCTATCTATTGTGCACCTATAAACATAAACCACACATTTTATATTCCAAACAACCTTTAACAAATGCAAGTTCTCTGAGTGGCAAAAACAATCCCCAAACAACACTGTAGCTTCTTGCAAATGTTTCCAAGTCTTTAAACATCCTTGTCTGGATTTTTGGTGTTTGTGTCTGGGTTTGGTCTGAGTTTTTTCTTTTGGATCTGGTAAGGTTGGTTTTGTAGCATAATTAATATGAAAGCTAATGCCAAAAGACATAAAGTATTCACAATTCCCAGAGGATTCTTGGGAAAACAGAAATGTTCAGTACTTTGCAGAATAAAAGTAATACAGATCTATATGAAGTCTTGGGGCATTGGTGTTTTTTTTAAATTTTTTTTAGTTTCTGAACAATGTGATAAAAGGCCTATAGGATATTTTTGATTTGGTGATGCCATCTTCAGTTCAGGCAGGGGTTTAAAAACCAAAGTCAGAATAATTGCTAAAACAGCACTTTTATGACAGAAATGTACAATATAATTTGACCTTTATGTATTTGTTTCTAAATTGCTAAAATCTTCCTATTGAATATTTTTTATTGTATTTAGAACCCTCTTCTTAAGCATTTTCCATAACTGGTTGCTAAACAATATTGATATAAAACATGAAGCAAAAATGAATATGAAGAATAAACTAAAAACAAATCGCAGGATGCAGACTTTGACTGGGTGGGAGCTTTGTCACTTTTCCTCTTCCTGTGACCCTCTGTCTGTTAAGGAGAGAAAGTGAGTAGGTGTATGAAAGAGAGAAAAAGCCAGAGAGGAGAGAAAACAGAGGAGGAAGGAGGGAAGGAGCAAAGGAGAGAAGCAAAACAACGGCAATATAAAAAATAATATTATTTGGGACAGTAATATTAATCTAATAAGATTTTAAATACATGAAGCATTGTGTTGCTCATCCATATGTAAAGAAACTGATATATATAGCTTAGGCAGAATCTTTAGTGGTGTTTTTAGATCAAGAATTAGGTTTATCATGTAGATAATACTGTAAAGAACTAGATGCCTTTTTTTTGTTTTGGGTTTTTTTTTTTGGGTTTTTTTTGGGGGGTTTTTTTGTTTTTTTCATGGATATAAACCCACTGTATTCATTGTCTACGAAAATTAACACAATTCCTTTTTAAAGACAAAAATGCATTAAAGGAAAGTATTTTGAAATTACTAATTAGTAACAATATTGCCTTGGAATAATACAGATGTAAGTAGCAACAAAACATACTTACTAGTAGGACACGAATCCTGCCTGTTTATCTGCATAGAAGTGTGTGTTCCTCTCAGTTTTATAACAGATGTGAAGTAACTTTGATGTCTCTGGCTAAAATAAATATGCAAATAACAAAGCTAAACAACATTATCCCATCAGATGTAATCAAAATAATTTGGCAGTCATCAATAAACAAGTTAATTATGGTTTAGCACTCGCAAGAAACAGGCAGACTACTACATCCCAATGGTATCAAGCTAGAAATTAAAATTACTTGGAGTTTTGTTTAAAATTTTTGCAGCCCAGTGATATCTTGTAGATTTGATTTCTACTCTGAGGATAACCTTGGCGTTAAGATCCCATTCCCTTTACTGACAGTGAACATCCCAGGACACAGTAAGAGACACAAACTAGTCCAGATCAGAAAGATAGTTAATCGTTTTTAGACTCAGGAGAGGGATGTGACATGATAGTCATGACCTAACCTAAAGAACCTAGAAAAGAAACTTGCTGAGCTAGAGCAGAAGAGTGGAAGAATATATTCAAGCCTGAAAGAACTGGTGTTAACACAGAGATTTGTACCAGCAAACCAGTTTAATGAGATTCTCTTAAGAAAAGGAACTTGCTTTAAGCTGCAGTGAAAGTCATCCTAAGAAATAAGAGGTGCTTTGGCATTTTTTATGTAGGACTTAGAAGAAAGTAGTTGTGGTTTTGAGCACTGAAAGATTAAAGATCCCATTGCAAAAGCATAAACTACTTTTGATCCACCAAGTACAGGATGTGCTCTACATTTAACAGCCATTCAAGTGGGACAATTAAAAAGAAAAACAAAACCAAAAAACAAAACAAAATAAAAAATAAAACAAAACAAAACAAAACAAAACAAAAAAACCCCAACCAACCAACCAAACAAACAAATAAAAACAAAAAACAACAACCAAAAAAAAAGACATTTGTCCAGGAAGGCTGTTTTTTTTCCAAGACAGCTGGGGTTTTTTTTTCTGGTGGTTTAAATTTGCAGTCTGCATTATTTCCAGTACAATATTCCCTACATCCTGTTGGATTCAAGACATAGATGAAGGTGGATTAGTGAATAAAGGAAGGATCTTGACACAGTGGAATAAAAGAAACGCTGCTATTTGAGGAACAAAGCAACTAAATACATTTGTTAGTAGGCCACATAACTCACTAGTTTCTCTTTTGTATGTACATATATATAGTTAAATACATCTATGTATATATTTTTATTTATGTATGTATTTATATAGACATATGTATATTCAAGCATTTGATATATGCAAATTCATAACTGTGAAAAATATTATACAAATACATGTAGGTTAATAAAATAAAATAGCATAATTAATAGTCCCTAAACTCTACCTTAGATTAAATCCTAGTTATTCAAAACAATGTATTTTCTATAAAGAGATGTATCAACTCTATCACCATCAAAGTTTTGTGGAGGTAGATCTCTATTGCTTTACTAGAAGTAAATATGAGATTTTTTTCCTGGCATATGAGTAGGGACTAAGGACTATCTCACTTTACCTGACAGTTTGATTCACTTGCCAAGTATAGAAGACAGTACAGACTAACAAATGCATATCTGTCTAAGAGCTAAAACAGTCCAAAGCAAACATTTTTCAATTGTTCTATAAGTCTCTTGCTACTGCTTAGTCCCATAAACGGCAGAAATGTTTAAACTGTGGTAATGAACAGAGGTAGAACATATGGTGATCATGCATGATGACTTCTAACTCTGTGGCAACACATGCTCACTGGATATGTACACACTGGATGTTTCAGATCTTTAACTACAAAATACTCTCTGTTTGAATATGAGGTACCCCAAGTAAAATAGCACATTTCTGTCACCAAGTCACACCAAACCCAGCACCACCCAGGGCTGATTCAGGTTAGTGATGTCACTTCTGCAGTTAAATCAGAGCATATGTAGACCCACATATTCCCACACTCTCTGCCTCTAGGGTGTAAAGGAAACTACATCGCGGAAAAAAAATTATTTTCTTTCAGATCCTGTTATTTCCAATACATACCCCACCAGATTCTTTTCCTGTGTGCTTCTGAGTCACAAGAAGGGGGAATGCCCCTATTTGTCTCTGTGTTCTGTTAGCATTCAAGTGCTATCTCTGGGTCTTGTTAACATTCCAGTGCAAATAAAGCTATTTCAAGTCAATGGACTTGATTCAACAATGGAGTGCTCTAGTTTTAGGTGACTCCAAGGAATGTAGCTGAATTGATTTCAGTGTACTGCAGTGGTTAGCCAAGATCAATATTGGTAACTGTAGTAGTGAGAAGCCAATATCCACAAAATATTATCTTCACTAGCTGGGGCTGAACACAGGTTCATCTACTCCCAACTTTTACCAACTAACTGCACAAATAATATTGATCTTATTTGCAGGACTGTGGCAAATGTTGCTCAGTAAAACTGTACAATTAAAAAGTTTACCAGCTGATCTTTATCTGAAATATTGAACCATAATTCATCACACCATAAGAATTGACCATATTACTGTAATTCAGGGTAATGTTATGCTTCTCAATTTGCTTAATAACCAGAGCTTGTTTTCTTTTTAATTTCATGATTCTTGAGAATTAAATACAATTTTCAATTATTTTTAATTAACTGTCTGCTCTACATAATAGTCTCTTTGCGAAATAATTATGACAAAAAATTACCTTCTGAAAGGTCCTATCCTCCTAATGTAGTAAGGATTTAGCAAAGTGTTTAAATGGAAAAAAAATTAAAATATAGTCAGATAGCTGATGAAATTTAGGGTTACTACAGTGATACAGATATTCATAATCCTTGTGCTTTTTTGCCATCTTTTCTAATTGCCATTGTGGATTCTTAAGTGTATTTGTTTTGGATTCTTTGCCCTTCTATTTCCTGGATTATAGGAATTTTGATTGCTTTTGCCAGGACACTTCTTTCAGATCCTCCTGGGCTACCAATTAGTTGGACAATATTACAGGTGGAATTTTTGCAGCAGTAATCCAGAACACTTTAAAAAAGAAAACATGCTACATAAGACACATAAATAAAAGGGGTTCAAGCTACCAAGAAAAATTTTGTACTGCCAGGGGCTGTCTTTGGGGCTGCTTAACTCCAGTGCAGGAAAGAAGAACCAAAGCATTGTCACTTGGCCTTAGGTTTTGCCCTGATTGCAGGCACTGGTGCAGAGGTACAGCAAAGCGAGATCTTATTGCCTCTGTTTCTCCTGATCTGAAAACTCGCTTGTCAGAAAATGAGCTGTGAAACAGCAGCTACATCAATGCTTGACTCTCCAAAGTACACAGGACCTCTGTGTCACTTCAGCAGCTGTTCAGGAGATTTGCTGTGTGATCTCATTCTCCGCAGTTTAATATGAATCAAAGGCATTCCATACCTGGAAGAATTATCTTCCTTGTTTTTGCACTGATGAGGGAGGTAAGATACCAGAAATAAAGATAAGAAATAGGAAAGGCATTACTGTTAAAAGGCAAGACCATGAAGGCCTATGATGCAGGTACTAGTCATTTTCAGTAGTTTTATTGTTTTGCATACTGAATACTCAGAGTTTACACTCACAAGAGAGCAGAAGGGATAGAAGTCTGATATCACTGCTTCCAGAAGTCCCCTGGAAACAGCGTGCCAGAGCTAGAAGCTCAGTGTCTCATGACTAGTTCCACTTTGGGATAAAATTCCAAAGAATTTTCCATTAGAAAACACTAACTTAACAACAGAAAGAGTTAGCTAATTATTTTGATTAATGCAGTGCTTAATTTAGAGGAAATACAAAAGTGTGAGGATCAAATTTCTAAATCTTAAAACCCTAGTGTGAGTCTTCTCAATGAAAAGTTGAAATTTTAATTCAAAAATTATTTTCCATTGAATTGTAGATAGAAACACACACAAAAATTAAACAACTACAAAAGATTACAAATACAGAAAAGCACTCTGTCTTCTTTGGGAAAATAAATATTAAATTTTTTTGCTTTTTCACCTGAATAGAAATTGTTTATATAAATATATACTTTGTTTTCATGTGGTAGGGAGCCAGTTTTGGCTATTGATCTGGTTCAATGCTTTTGTGGTTTCAAGAATAACCCATTTTCTCTTGATGTTCAGCGTCACCTACCAATGTGACAAAGCTACTCTGCCCTCCTATTAAAGTTTTTGCAAACCTTTTGGTGCTAGTTGTTGCCCTTTCTCAGGGCTGAGTACTGACTTATTCCTCAACTAATCCTCGAGTTCAGTGAGCCCCACGTTATCTCAGGCACTGAACCATATAATGTATTTCCAGGTTCAGACCAGGCTTGCTGCACTTCTTGTACATAATGCCATGAAATACATTAGTGCATACTATAGTGCCTTTGAAAGGATTAAAGACCCTAAATAGCCCAGTGTAGCCATTATATTTTAACCCTTCTGCTGATTAAATGTGCTTGAGTCAGGACCCAAAAAAGACACATGTCAGTACTCTATCTGACTGATATCTGAGGAACATCCCTCTATTTTGTCCTAAACAGAAGATTCACATGGATGGAAGACCAGGCCCTAAACTCATACCATGCACATCAAGTCATTGAGATTTTTCCACTAGTGATAGATTCTACAGTTAGTATGAAATCTTTGCCTGAGGAGAGTTTTCCAGTCTGCAAAAAATTAGAGAGCTTCCAAGATTCTCTGAAAGCCCACAAACCACATCAGGATCCTTGGGAGACCCAAAATAACAGAGGGATTAACCCTCTTTTCCATCATGAAAAAAAAAACCCCAACATCCAGAAGACACCCAGATACAGGCACATAAGCTTGAAGAAATTAAAATTTCCTGAGACTCTACACCAAGCATACCCTAATCAATTCACAGACAAGGCTTTATTTGAAAAAAGTTTTGGATTTCCACATTTTTGTACTCTGTTTTTACAGTTAGTGATTGATCTTTGCTTAGAAAGAAAACTGTACCATGACAGAGCTATGGAAGCATACCCATATCTATGAAAGTAAAAACGTAGGCATATTTTTTCCTAAATGTGACTGTTATGACTCTCTGAGAAGTTTCCTAACATTCATAGCCTTTCTTACAAGTGTAACCCTATGATACTCATATTGTAAGACTGAAAAAAGGACACTGTTATCCCATGCTGTCACTGCAGTAGAACCTTTTGTAAATTACCCGCTTTAATTACAACAGTTGAGGTTGCACAGTGTAAGATTATTTTTGTTTTGACTTCTGTTTGCTTCTTACTCATGTAATTTGTGAAGATTTTTAACACATTTTTGACTCATGTGAATACTAGCTAAATTATAGGAACTGGTTCTTGCCATGTGCAGGGAGGTAAGCCTTTCATAATATTTATCCAGAACCAAATATACAACTACACATTTTCCATTCCTTTCTTGATCCACTGAACCAGAGATTAAGGACTCAGTACCCCTAAAATGTGTCATATTTCCCCTATTGACTGTAGTAAGATCGGAGAAGTGGAGTAAATAACAGATAGGGCCCTATGTTGCTAGGTAACACAACATCTGTGCATATATCTGTTTCCTGTAGGAATAAGATCTAGCACTCTTCTTGTGTATGACCTTCTAAAAGTATTCACCCAGAATAATTTGGACTCCTTGTATACGATCTTCAGACAGGATATGTGTATTGTTAAATGCAAAGGTGTTCTGTGCAGCACCCAACTCTGAGTTGTTAGTTACACTTTCTTCTGTATATTGTTTTCATAGTGCATGGATACCTCTGTTTCATTTTATATGCATAACAAAATACATTTTAAAAGCTAAAAAAATTAAAGGGACTGATTTATCACAAATTTAAATTTGAAGCTAAAATCCTTACCTTTCAGTGCAAATAATAGTAAAAAGATCTGTAAAACACTACCCATCAATTCAAACATAGGAGTGCTGGGGGACAGACAGACACTTCTTCTCATTATCAAGATACCAAAGTGTAAAGTATGCAATTTGATCAAAATTAAGCTGGGGATTTTTTTATTAAAAAGTAGAGTCAGAAGGAAGGCTGAAAACAAGCTGAGATTAATCATTTGAGTTGGAGGAATATTTACTTCCCAGAGGATGCTAATGAAAACCTAAATATAGATATCATAATACCTGGTGGCTGTGAAGTAAAGAAATGTGCAAATTATTTTGATAAAATGACTTACCTATCTAGTGCACCCATATGTTTTCATTTTCCGGAGATGACAATTATTCTGTCAGGTAGATCTCAAGAAGAGAATGTGCCATTGTCATTAGCAAGGTTTGTCACCATCACAGGCCACAGAACAGTAATTGCCGTGCTCTAGTTTTAGCTCCATTTTCTCCAGCTCAGCATGCTCAACTTATTCTTGTCAAGGAGGACATAGAGAGAAAGTAAAATTCCAACATGAACAGTAGGGTTATGACCTCTGACATCTGTGTATATCATCCACGAATCCCAGCCTCAGGCAGTTCCACAAGTCTTGAACAAAAGGTTTGCATTCTGGAAGAAGAAATAGGATAGCTCTGCATGTAAATGTCTGTAAATATATTTCTTGCACCAATCTGTGAAGGAAGGAAGGAAGGAAGGAAGGAAGGAAGGAAGGAAGGAAGGAAGGAAGGAAGGAAGGAAGGAAGGAAGGAAGGAAGGAAGGAA
>PYHW01010678.1:6421130-6431672 GCA_013186435.1 Turdus rufiventris
GAAGGAAGGAAGGAAGGAAGGAAGGAAGGAAGGAAGGAAGGAAGGAAGGAAGGAAGGAATTTTATTTCTTTTAAGTATTTCAGAGACCTTTTTATGGCTTTTTATACTTCTCACTCCCTCCTTTAGTTTGGATAGAAATAATCAAATTCTGGTGCCACAATGACTGATTTTATTTTACCTTATCCTTTTCATTCAGTCTTCCTCAAAGCCACAAAGCTAGCTTGAAGTCTTGACCACTGACCTCAATAGGGAGAAAAAAAAAAGAAAAGAAAGACTGGAAGGTGAAATGAGATTTATTATGTCTCACAAACAGAAACTCTGATTTCATTATCAGAATTTCTCTTTCTTTCATTCCTCTTTTTCTCCCTCTATTTCCTTACACTATTCTGCTTAGTCTGAAGACTATAACTGCAAAAAATCAAAAAGCAAATAAGCCCTTTACAACAAAGTTTCTGTCCTCTCTTAACACACCTTGATCCCTTTAGTACCCTCACCTCTCTGAAACCCTTCACTGAAGAACACAGAGCAGCACCATGTCAAAAAACCTCTGCTAAGTCTTTGTCTGCTTTTCCACTGAGAAGTTCTAACACACAGGCTACCCTTAAGTCCATCTATCCATTTTTTCTTCATTTTATGAGAGAGTAAGTACAACTATCAGTGGTAATAGATTAAACAGGAGTACGATACTCCCTGAGAGAACTCTACTTTTGCGTAATTTTGGGATTATGCAACCATACTCATGAAATCAGTTTCTTTCTTTTATGCATTTAAAAATATAACTTTTAATTTTTTTTATATATATTAAAAGTTAGTTAGCTTGAATAAGTTTTTCTCTTTTTTTTTCTAAAAATCCCACAGCTAGAACTTTCATGACAACCATTATGTGATTAGAAAAACAATTAAAATTTTTTTTTAGTATTACGGCAAGCAGTTAATCTGCAGCAGTTTACCTGCCATTTATTTTGAAAGATAGCAGATTGGTGCATATGAGCCAAGACTTAATCTTTCTTACATCAGGTCATTTATTTACTTATATAGGTATAATATTATTATTTTATTTTTTTGAATAATATTGATATCCATTTTTAAGAAATATGTTGTGTAGTACTTCAAAAATAACTTTGAAAGAATGCAAAGTATATCAAGATTTACACCTTTACACCTGTACATGTTTTAAAAATATATTACAGTTATTCCTCTTCACCCTTACAAATAATAGCCTCGGGAGAGTTATATAAAAATAATGTTTGCAATGCTAGATAAACAACAACAACAAAAAGTTTAAAAAAGAGGAAAAATAAGTAACCTGGCAATAGTTATTCAAGCAATCCTCTACACAGTGACATTTTAAGAGCTGAATAACTGTGTATCATCTTAAATTGCTGACTATTTTGTATTTGTGAAACCAAAGTTTACAATTTTTCTTTTTCTTAAAGAAAAACTTCTAAAAATCTGCACTGTTTTCTTCTAAACAGAACACACATCATAAAAATAAAAACATTTACATTGCACAGAGCTACAGACAGTTTTAAAATATGAAGTGTAATTAATACTGCAAGTAAGTTTAAGGCTTAATGTTTTGAACAATTTGAAATATAAACCTAAAATATATGTTTACAATAATTTTTTAAACATAAGGTGCATTTCATATTTTAGATTAGTTTAAGACTGAATGTTGGAAATAATTCCAAATATAAGCCCAACAAATATGTTTAGTAGTGACTACATGTTATATTTTTGCTAGAAATGTTCTTTGTTTGTTGCTCAGCATGAAACATAACATCATTTTTCTTTTTAACAAAAGCATATCATGTAAACCATTCTTTTTCAGCATACGTATCACAGATTTTGAAAGAAATCAGGCAAAAAGGAAGCAAAATTTAGCACATATGAACAAAACAAAAAGCTATTTACAAAGTCTGGGTATATAACTTGCTTTTCTTTCCATTTCAAGAGAAAAAACCAAAAGGTAACTATTAATTAATGTTTGCATAATATTAAATATTTGTCCACCAGTAGGACGAATATTTAATATTATGCAAACGTCCATTTTGGATAGTTGCTTCTATCTAAAATAAAAATGTATTATTTGAATTTACTGTAAGAATCACTAAAAAAGAGAGAAAAGATGAGCAAATTTTTTCTTACCTATTTGCTTATTTACTTACTTATTTATGTCTTGAGATTTACTTTCAGGGCACTTCCTCATTTTATTTTTCCAGGTGATCAGAATATTTTTTCAAATAATTACTTTAACAGTTATTCTAAATCAAGTAATTATAATGTGGCTTTGTAGAAGGCAGCCAAACATAGTTAAAATATTTTTAATAGTGTATATCAAGCCACAAGAAGGAAAAAAATTTAGATTACTTCCAACTTTTCCACTGTGTTTTGAGATTAATACTGAATCTGTTTTCAACTGCATATACATTATAATATGGGATGTAAGTTTTACAAAAAGATATCATTAGTATTACACAAACAAAGACAGAGATTGAAAAAAATAAATATGGAAAATTGTCCCTTCCTAGCTTGTCTTGAAATCAGTCTGAAAGCTTACATTCCTCTCATTTGCAATTTCAGAATTAGTTTGCATAGAACAGCAACTGTCTTATTAAGAGCATGTATGTTGAATGTTTTGCTGCCCTCACCAGGACACCATATAATTTTGCATTTTGTTTGGCAAACTTCTAATTGAATGGATTGATGGTCATATTTCTTTCAATAAAACAGATAAAATAAGCAGTGATTAATGCCACATATGTACAAAGCTCTCAGTTGAAATTGTTTTAATATAAATTAGGAGAGGTGCAGTTCAAAGACCTACAAAAATTATGGAGTCGGAGTAGACCTTATAAGGCAGATACTCTAAAATCTATTGATTGAGAATTAGAAAAAAAAGTGATCATTCATTGACTATAGAAACAAATATAGTAGCAACATTTCCTTGTGCAGATACCTTTTTTTTTTTCAGAAGAAATAGGATTCAAAGCTCTGTTATATCCTCAGTGTTTACATCTCTGATCTTTCTCTATGTGGAAGAGAAAAACAACAGCTTGTGAGAAAAAAAATGGTTCAGGTGGTGGCAGAAGCATGTCTCTAATCAAAGCAGAAGAAAAAGTTCACTACTATTAAGACAATATGCTAAAGAATCTATGACTACCATTGCTATAACATTACTTGTGGCAATTAATTATATAGATAGATATTGGTACATAAAATACTCTTGGTTTTTTTTTACCTGTGACTTCTTCTTCAAGTTCACGTATTTTACAGGTTTCAAGGATTGGGAATCCCTTCCATTTTAAGAGGACAACTGAATCTGTTTAGTATCCTTTGGACAGTGAATGACTTCCTATTTATCATGGTAGAAAATTTATTGCTAAGGCAATAAGAAATCACTATTAGTAATAGACTTACTAAAAAACCCCAGTAAACTTCAGTCTTTCTCTGAATAAATTCTGTGATTTGTAAAGTTTTAAAGGCAGTAATCTTTAAAAGTCACTGTTCCAGGAATAATTTCCTTAGCCTCAATTAGAAATAGAAAAAAGATAAAAGCAGAGAAGTTTCTCCAGGCAGATCACGATCATAAATTGAGAAAATGAAGTTCAAAAGTGAACAATAAACATTCTCTTTCCTTGTTCTTTTATTTTACTTCCACTGAAACAAAACTCTTCTTTGAGAATTGATGCATTATCAAACAAACTCTTTTGTCTGAGAAACAGGGCAAAAGCCTTCAAGGTGCACCAAGGATCATATTTGTCCCATGATACACACAACCTAAAATAAATATTCTAATATCAGATGGATCAACCTCCTAAATTTTTCATATTTAGTCCCTATGTTATTACTAAAGCTGGAAGAAAGACTTCACAAATTTTTTTCTGTAACCATTTAACATGGAAAAAAGGGGGGGGGAAAGAAAAAAAAGCAAACACTAAATCCTTACATATTTCTGAACTGCTAATTATTTAAAGATGCATTTTCTATCCAAGCATTTATATCAAAATCTATTTCCAAGATGCTTCTTGTGATGAAATTTTGACTTTGTTGTTGCTCTTTCAAGACTTTATGCTACATTGATATTTCACCACCTAAGAAATCTATTTCAAATCCAAGGAAAGAAAAAGAGTCAATTTCTTCAAAAGTGTTGCAAAGAGGCTCCAGAACGGAGCACTCCAATTTTTGTTTGTTTCCATGTCTTGTTCTGGCTTTTACAAAGTCACAGGGTTTGTATACAGTAAGTTTGGGCATGCTGCTTGATCAGAACGAGGGCAGTAAAAGTTATCACACAAGAGCTCTAAACCAGCAAAAAATTGTGCCTTTGCTTTCATCTTTGTAACAAGTATAGAAGGGAATCTGAAATAAAGAATAACAGACAACACGTGAAGAAAAAGCTTAATTCCTCAAAGGAGAGGTTAGAAGTCTTTCCTCTTCTTCACCATTTTAATTTCTGTTAGGACTGGACCAAAAATATGAGGCATGACTTGTGGTTTTCTTTTTTCTCTCTGTGGGTCTGTTTTTTGCTCTCTTTGGAGAAGGACAACAAATATTTATTAGTCCTTCAATCTGAGCTGTGGTTTCCAGCCTGACACAGAAAAAAAACTAACTTGAATAACAATAATTGCTTTTTCTTTCCTTTTTTTTCCCTCTTCCTGCCTTGAGGGTTAGCTTGCCAGCAATGTTGCAATAAGGGAGAACTCACATTACAACATGAGTACGAATGGATACCTGCTTGTTACCACTGACCTGGACTTTTCTCTTAATGATCACATAGACATGAAAAAAACACATTATCCTGTTTAGTTACAGTTGATAAACATCCTTGAAATGCTTCTTATGGTACATGAATAAACTATTGTGCTCTTACAATCCTGTGAAGCAACATAAAGGATTTCTGAGCACATAACTGCATAACAAGTGCATTTACCTGTAAAAGATAAGTTTTCCTCCATATAATTGTTATATATTATGTAGCAGTAACAATCAGGTAATTTCTCCATACCATATTTTTGCCTTACGCCTTAGTACTTTAAAAAAATTTTAAACATTTCTTGAAACAAAGCTGACCATAATCTGCTACCTGAGCCTAACAAGCATTTTACACATTAGTAAGTCACATTAACTGTATTGTACAGTTAATTGATAAAATATCTGGAAATCTCACCAGCAATCATAAGACAAGTTAATGTTTCTGAATGGAGTCTGTTTCTTACCCATTGGTTAGAAAGAGACAATTAATATTTCGGTATCAAAATGTAGCTGTACCTGTAGTGACTAGATGTCTTGTCACCAAAGTTGAAACCAGAGCATGACTAAGGTGTATCCACGTATTTCGTAC
The DNA here is from genome assembly GCA_013186435.1 of Turdus rufiventris. NCBI lineage: Eukaryota > Metazoa > Chordata > Aves > Passeriformes > Turdidae > Turdus > Turdus rufiventris. The sequence continues at coordinate 6,426,472 of PYHW01010678.1, forward strand.
TGTACACAGAATTACTCATCCCTGGTGCCATTCAGAAGAGATTTTAAAGAGTGTAATATTGTGGGTATTTTAATTAAGAAAAGTATTATAAACATTCCAGGACACTTAGGAAAAAGATGTAAAAGCACCCACCAAGAAAGAACATTGGAAACTGTCCTTCAAATGTCCTTCAAAGATTAGCATATCCCTGTAAGGTAGATTTATTCCATCCCTATATTTATTTATTTATTCATTTGAATGTGTGGATGGGATCTTTTAGTAGGGAGTAGAAAAAGGTCTTTGTAGATCAATCTTAGGACATTAAAGCACGCAGTTGATGAGCCACAGATGTCTTCTACATGCTGCAGAAAACACTATAAACCAGCATGCATCTGTCTCCTTGAAAGGTTCACAGGCCTACAATGAGAATGTATTTTATATTGCACAATGCCAAATGTGAGCTCTTTTCACTGCTCCCAGAATAGTTTGGATATTGTATTGTGAAATGGAGACACATTGAAAAATATGAAAGGAACTTTGACAGAGTGCAATGAATGTCAGGACTTACACTTTTAGACTACTGAAACATGTTCAAATGTCTAATTTCTGCTCATCTCAAAGACAATACATGTAAGTTAGGAAAATGTGGAAATCCATGGCACATGAATATGCGGTTTTCATATTGTAGTTTTGGATATAACAGCTATATGCTTCTGAAACCTGTATTCATGTTTAAGGCATTTCTTGTGAATTGTTTTAAGTTTTCTATTTTATTTTTTCCCCCCTCCTTTTTAATAATAAAATACTGCCTCCCAACTATATACTGTCAAACAATTCAACATCTTATTTGTTTTATAGGAAGTTGTTTCTATTTTCTCTGAAGGTAAATTATGGTTTGGGGTAAAGATGAGAATGAGAGGAAAAATAGAAAGAGGAGAATTAGATATAATGATAGAAAATGTAACAGAAGACATCTAATACAGTGGAATAAAATAGAAATGAAATACTTTCTTGTATGAGAATCTTCCAAGTGATCAGAGGAACATCCTGTCTTCTCACGTGCTTGTTTCCAGGCCCCTAGACACCAAAATGGTCCTGAATGAGGTTGGCAGTTTGGATAGGATCTCTATGGAGGCCATTAGGCAATGGAAAGCAGGAAGTGTGACCAGAATTTGTATGTCAGACATGGACTACACTTGGAACTGGTGAAATCACATAAAACATACATCACCAATGATATCACACACTGGAAAATACTTTCTGTAGATCTTTAGATATTTTCAGATACCTTTAGTTATCACTTAATGTTAAGGCAATTCTTTGCTAAGGCTACTTTTTTATTACATTGCATCTTATGGGAAATGAAACAATAAATAGGCTATGCACAAGCCTAGATGGTGATGGGTGATACATGTATAAATAGCTAATAGAAGGTGCAGATGGTGAATTCAGGTCTTAATTCCACATTGTCACTCAGACAAAGGGGCTTAGATTTCATTCAATCCTGGATACAGAAAAAACAACTGAAATTTTGATAAAGAATTGGATTGAATTATTTGGTTTAGCTGATTATGGACAATATGAATAATGTTTTTTAAGTAGTACTAAATGGACCTGTAAAGGCTTATGAAGTACAAAAATGGAGTTTGTGAAAGACAAGTAAGAAAAATAATCATTAATCCAACTGCCAGCTGGTTTAACTTTTTTTATATAAGGTCTTGTTTAAATTCTTTCCAGATCTGCAGGCTGAAGGAGGTTAAAAATCACTGTTACAGAGGAACACTGGTTGCTATAATTATTAACATCAGTTAAGAGAAACAAAAACAATATTCCAGGAAGATAAAGAAATATTTTTAATCAATATGGAAATTATAGAACCGAACACAATTAACATCAATTAAGATTCTTTATTATTATTTCTGTATATTCGAGGAACTAAACACCATTTTTTGACTTTTCGTACACCTGAAGTGATGATCCTGCTTTTATCTCAAAATGACCAGCAGTTATTATCAGCTTAATCAAGCAGCATAATCCAAGGCTAACAGTAATTCACATTTTACAGTTCATTTACCCCTTTAAAACTTCTCAAAGTTTTAAAGTGCCTCTTGAAAACTAACATTGAAATTTTTTTACCTTAGCCAATGAAGTCCAATACATTGAAATCATAACAACCTGCCCTTCAAATATTGAAATCACCAGTAATATCAGTATATATTTTCTCCATCGGCAGGAAAAGCTCAGTCCTTCAGCAGTGAGATATCAGTGACCTTTACCAAGTGCTTTAGCAAAACACAGACAATCTGATTGAGAAAACTGAATTTGTACTGTAAATCTTGGAGCTTCCTGGGAATGTATTGTTTTAAAGAGGTAAAAACCAGCATAGAAAGCACTTAATGGAAGTTAACCTTGAACAAGGGGACATTAAGTTAACAAATAATGACAATATCTTTAGTGCTGGCCTCAGAGGTCAATTCTTATCAAAGCTTCCATGAATGGAAGCCTGTAGTAATAGGTTCTCTAACAGCTTCTTCTAAAGATCACTGAAGATAATTTTTCCAATCTGTTTGAGAACTGAGGTTTTCTTATTGACTACACTCTACTGGTAGCTTTCTACTGCCTTTTAAATTAAGGCTTTACTGAGCCACATGTAAGAAAATTTACTCTGACTCAGAATGCATAGGAGGATACATTCTCAGTAGCTCTGCCAGCCAAAGCTGTGAGAGCATCCCAGAAGGAAAAATATAACCACTTTGGTAGCAGCTGATGTTCATATTGGGGATTTAAAATATTCTCTGTAAAACTGACAAAAAATGCATAGCCAATGAATGATTAAAAGCTAAAATAGAAATATTCCCACAAAATGAACCAGAATTTGAACTGTGTTGAAATCAACACAGATCCTAGAGCAGTAGTGACAAACATTGACACTGAGATGTACCAGTTAACACACTATTAATTCTGAAGTAAGTTTTCTCGAAAATGGCTCCATGATGTCAGGCAACAGAATGTCATACATTGACATACTGAAGAAAGAGACATTTGCAAATCTACAGGCAGGCACACTGTCAGTTAAATACGTAAAAACCCAATAATTATACTTTCACTCAGTATGTATTAATCCTATGAATTCCTTACAAAAATTCCTTATGGAGGCAACAAATTATGTACACTTAAAAAGACCATGTTGGACAAAAAAAATCCCAACCCTGAGGGAGAAAAAATGTGAAAAACATGATCCAGATCAGGAAATCCTTTTAAGGGAAAATGAGAGGGAAAATGGAAGAATGTGAGGAGGAGTATCACCTCTGCTTTTGTTGTTCTTCCCTTTCTTTAAACATCTATCTGTGTCTCCTGCTATGTGACCAGTATAATGGTGACCTTTGATTTGATTCTCTGCCTTGTTATTATAGCTTGTGGGGAAATCTAAACAAGTAATTGCAGAAAATCAAGCACAGTCCTCTCAAAAACTGCATCTTACAAATACTGCACCTCTAACCTCCATTAAAGGTATTCCCTTTATCATTTTCCAAATATATCTGCTAATTTAAAATGCATTAGACTCATCAGATTCTTACATGAAGTGAACTGTAGACAGTAATACCTTGGCTGCACCAGACTGTCACAAAGCAGCACAATATCTTTTTAGACTTCATATGCTGAGATTTATTTTCTACATGGAAACACACGTTTTATAGAACAAGATGACAATGTATTCATTCTATTGCTGCATCTGTTTCTCCTTCTGAAGTAATTTGTCACTTGTTCTGTGCACTAAAAGCATGTTTCTCTGTTAATTCTGACTCTGTAATACTTAGCAATGCGAGTAACTATCAAAAATGAAAATAATCATAAAAGTCCTACTTTTATAAATATCTGTTTTGTTGTGGAAGAGATGACACTGAGGGAAAAGAGAGAAAAAAATCTCTGCAGCTTTGATGTGGTTAGCATTGATAACTAGGTTTAAGAATTCCAAAATTTCAGAAATAAACTGAAGATTAACAGAAAGAAAAAATATTTCTACTTTTAGTATTTTGCTGTTAAAGGCATTTCACTACTGTGTTTTTCAAAATTATCTCTTTCATCACTTTGCCAGTAAAGAAAAGGAGTTAGGTTTTTGCATTTGACATGTAAAAGAGGCAAAGTATTTAATTAAATATCATGCAGAATTTGTGATTGTAGGTTCAGTTTGAAACCAAGCTGATTATTTCAAGCTGCAGTTTAATCTGTGTAAGCATCTATGACATAGAAAAAGGTCCAAACTCTGTATTTAATGGTGCTACCTGGACACAGTTCTAATATAAACAACTTCCTACCAACAAACAATGACTTTCCCCAAAATGATGATGCTAGAGATGGATCATCTATAAATGTTGTGATGAGAATTAAACAGATTACCTAGGGCAAGGTAATCTCTAGTGAAAATCTAGACTCGCCAGAAAATGCCATAGTGACTTTGAAACAATCTTGTGTATTGATTTGTTGTGCAAAAAAATAATGATAAAAGCCCTATGTGTGATAGTTTGAGCCAAAATAAACTAATTTAAAAAGTCAAATGAGTATATTTTTTGTTCTTAACTTTGAAATAAATCATTTCAGAGTGGTTAAAGCTAGGCATGGCTCCATTGTGTCTAGATTCCCAAGAGAGAAAAGCTCAGAAGATATCATGGTCTCCATTTTGATGCCTAATGTCTTTAAAGAACTTCTTGTGATGTCTTCAAATTAATTAGAAGTTACAGATATTGCTGCCATTTTTGTTGATAAATTTCCATAGGGAAATTTTAATAAAGTCACCAGAAGGAGACAGAATGGAGATCGATCTTGTAGAACAAAGGGGCCCATAGCTGGATGGATGTGGAGCCAGCCAAGGATCACTGGTAATAACAACTCTGAGAAAGAATAAGTTGTGGCTAGAGAAGGGGGACATGTGGAGGTAGGGCCACCAGTTTTCCTGGACAAATGTCCTTGTGCTTGTTTTTGCAAATAAGAAACCACAGTACTGTGCAAGTGCAGGAATGAGGCTGAAAAATGTGTGGGAAATTTAGGAGGGAACCAAGATCATCAAAGACCTCTGAAGCTATACAACCGATTTCCAGAAAGGTTTCTAAGAAGAGGCTACACATTATTACTAATTTTGCAGAGAAAATGAGGAATCTATTTTTAGACCAGGGAAACCCAATCTAAAAATCTCCTCTCCTCTCCTCTCCTCTCCTCTCCTCTCC
>PYHW01010678.1:6440746-6459682 GCA_013186435.1 Turdus rufiventris
AATAATAAAAAAATACATATATATAAAGGTATATTTAAATCAAATCCTCCTTAAAATTCTAGTTAGCTTACAGACATTATTGGATTGCTCAGGGAAGCATGCATTTCTTAAGGATGATTATACAAACTGACCTTAATGAATTTATCCAAGCAGAGTTATGCTACAATGATAAAAAGCTAATGGTAAGAGTATAATCATTAGTAAAAACTGTGAATATTTGTCTAAAGCACAGGCTGGGAAAATAAAAGAGCAATGAATTCCTAAGTTCCTACACAGCCTAATATGATAGGATTTGGAGCCATACAGCTGAACTCTGTACACCAATGAATCTACATAGACCTATTTCTGTACATGAACCACCACAAGGTTCACTGTTTTGTAAGAGTATTCAGAAGGTCAAATCTAAGAATTCATTGTACACAATGGATTAAATTGTTATTCTGAAAAAATTAACTTTAAAAAATGTATTGGGATTATTTTTGCCATGAAAATATTTCATCTTTATAAAAACTATTTCAAGAGCAGAAAAAGGATCAAAATCAAGGTCTGTTTTCCTCACCTTTATTTATAATATATATAGAGAGAAGAACTAGGGGAAACTATTTCCTTCCCTTAGCAGATTTCATGATTAAAAATACTTACTTGTCCTTGCAAGGCAAATTGGCTTGTATCTTACAACAACTCAAAACTGTCTTTTAGCTCAAATGTAATGCTTTAAAAAATGGTACAGTTTCCATCTGTGGTTTTGATTTTTTTTCTCTTCTAAAAAAATCTGTTGTCACTTCAGTTTAGAATATTGCCTTGCAATTTTATCACAAACTATTCACACTAGGCAGTCCTTTGTGTCAGTTAATTTATGCATACAGATGCTAGTGCATGCACACACACACACACACACACACATACACACTGAGGCACATATTTTGTATACTTCATCACATTTACAATACAGCAATAAGGGCAATTAATTCTGGCAATTATTTATCCCAAAGTGTAGGCTCAGAATTGTCACATAGGGGATTTTGCATGTGTTCTTGACTAGTGTCTTTCATGGCCAAAACATTAATTTTCTATTCAACATTCAGCAATCAATGGGTTAGGGGAAGATTGCAGATAATGTTGTGAAAGGTGATTCTTAATCTTGTGTTTTGAAGCTGAACTAATTTTACTGAAACTTCCAATTATGAGAAAAACACAGCACAGGTTTAATGAGTTCAATATGTTGATGCATTGGGGATGCATTTAGTATGCTATAAATTCCAAGTGAATTTGGATTGCTGTGGTGTAGTAACTCTGATACTCTCTTGATGTATTAGATGACCTGCAGAATTGCCTTGCAGATCTCCAGAATGTTTTAAAAATTATAGCATATTCTCTATGTCAGTCTCAGTGTTCTGGAAGTTGTACAGCATGTGTATGAATGACATGTGCAGACATTTTTCATGGAGCTTAATAGACAAAAATATCAAAGTTTCATGTATGCATTCATGTGATTCAGGTGCAATAACCCATAACCATTTCCCACCTTGTGGTTAGTCATTGTTTCTGCCCTTCTTTTCACCTCTTATGAGATTAGGTTCCATTTTAATATTTACGGTTCATCTTTCATACACTAGGTGTTCACTTCCTTTAATTACTCTTATGGCAACACAATCATTTTTTTCTTTTCAGCAGTAATTGGTCTCTATTACATTATCATTTTTCAATGCCTAAATCCACCTGTTTTATTAGGCCTGTTTTATTTATTACAGAGAATCAATTTAACATCCTTTCAGTGGAATAGATTTAATACTGAGGAAAAAAATCTCCAATGCTGGAAGCCAAACTTTAAGATTTAGACATAAAAAAACTACAGCTGGGCACCTCCCTCACCCACTAAATTGATAAAGCTGCATTTAAACCTCAGAAACTGTGTACACGACAGATTGTTGCTATGGTAGTAATGTTGTTCTTTCTCATCAAACCTTTCCCTTGAGTGCTAGGTTGCACTTTGTTTGCAGTTTCTTCTATTTCTGTGTCAGTTCTTGGCATTAGGACACAGTAAAAAGGAATTTTAATCAGGATTTCCCGCTGAATGAAACAGGGATGTATGCATACTATATTGCAATTCTACTGATGATGAATATTTCTTCTTGTTTTTTCTTTGAGCATTAAAGCATTTCTCAATTCTCCCATTGTATATTTCCCCCAGAAGACCAAAAAGAATTTTTTTTTCTGGTTTGCAAATCAATCCCAGACTGGCAACACTGTGAAATCACAAAGCATGCCACAAATACAGATGAGGAGAGCTATTGCAGAATGGTGTAATCACAGACATCCTCTTTCCATCTCTTTTCCTTTTTTCTTCTATTGTATGAGTATAGAATCCTCTTCTAAAGCAACACCCACATACTCTTTAAGTGTTTTTAAATGTAGGTATATTGCTTAGGTGTCTCCCCTCACTGGGTGCTTTCTACATAAGAAATCTTCATGATGGGTAGTCACAAAGGTGCAATAGACCACAACTATCCATAGCAGGACATGATCACAATGATCTTCAGTGATCGAAGTCAAGGAATCCAAGAGAAGGAAATTTTAGTGGGTTTTTTTGGAAAATCAGTATGGCATAAAATGAGCATTCACATTAAAAAGTCACTCCTTTAAATTCAAACTGGAGAGTATCTTAAAGATACATTCCCTTTCATACAATAAATGTTTATTAAGAAACAACTTTTTTTTTTTTTTTTAATAGATCCATTAAAGAAATATAATGACACAAAGCTGTCTCTTAGGCTATGTGTACATAACCATATGCAGGTCTTTTTCACACTGATTATTCATAAGCCATTATCTGAAAAGCCATTATCTGAAAAGCCTGACACTGCAAAAAGTGTGCATGAGCGTTTCTTCAAGTTTCAAAGTATGCCAAGTATCCTTATGTTGTCAAACCTTCATGAGCATCATGGTGATGCCCTCAGCTAACTGAAAATCTCAAATTAATTACATTTTGCTGGAAATTTTCTTCTCTTTTTTTTTTTCTTTTTTTTTTCTGTTTATTTTACATTTGTCATGAAGCACTTTTAAATCTTCTAGATTTCATCAAGAATGAAGTTTTCTCTTTCTTTCTTTCTTTCTTTCTTTCTTTCTTTCTTTCTTTCTTTCTTTCTTTCTTTCTTTCTTTCTTTCTTTCTTTCTTTCTTTCTTTCTTTCTTTCTTTTTTTCTTCCTTCCTTCCTTCCTTCCTTCCTTCCTTCCTTCCTTCCTTCCTTCCTTCCTTCCTTCCTTCCTTCCTTCCTTTCTTCCTTTCTTCCTTTCTTCCTTACTTCATTTTTCTTTATTGAAAATTTAAAAGAATAAAGGAAATCTGGTAATATTCTTCTTTCATTTCTCAGGATTTAAGTCCAGATCCAACCACCTGGGAATATTAATTTATTGTTTTTCTGTTAGTGCAAAGATTAATATCAGCTACTAAATTATTAACTTAATCAAATCATTGACTGCCTACAGGTCTGGATATATTGCACTATGTAGGTTCTGCACTCCATGCTTTTAATCTCCTCTTAAATGTTACTTTGGAAAACCATCCTCCTATGTAGCTGACAAAAATTTTTCAACCAAAATGGCATACAAAATAAAATACATACATATGTTTTTACCTAGATTAGCAGACTTTTTTGTGGTGATTTTAGGTTTTTTTAGCTTTCATGTCACCCCACAACTTTTCAAATTTAGAGCATTTGCTGTAACTGTTCTGCAAGTGAAGAAATCAACCAGATTCATGACTACAGAGGAACACAATAATTCTTCCCATTTTATGAGATACAAAATGTAGAACATACAGAAAAATCTTCTTCATTCATAAATTATACTTTTGATTCGTTTCCATTCATTTTTCATACCAATGAATTTATTTTATTTAAAGCCATTTCATAAGATAGCTGTCTGTTACTTCCAACTTGGGACAAGGAAATGTCAAAATTTCTTTCAGTTCATCATTCTATGACAATGGTAGCACATCTTTTAATGAATTAATTATTACCCTAAAGACACTTAAAATGGTACCACTTATACAGTTCTATCTTCTTTACAGTCTTGCATATTTGAGTCATACTATATTATTCAGATGACAGAAAAGGCACTTTTTGTCATTTCTCCTTTCTAAATTATTGTTTTTGTACATGAGCACTTTAAACATTTTAGAATGGTAGTTCTCCTGGGTATATTCTAGGTTCTTTTTTTTTTTTTTTTATGGAAAATGCAGGCTTTTTTGTACCTTTGTTGTTTCTGTGAAGTCATCAGTGTAACCATGACATCAAATTACATTATCAGTTTATAGTTCAAGGTACATTATCAATTATAAAACCAAGTTTATATTTGAAAAGACAGTGAAGAGTCATTATTTTGAAAATAACATTGCTTTCAGTTTCTTCTATTTTAGTGAAACTACTACATTGTCTCCTAGAAACAAAGCTCAAAACACTGAAATATATTGCAAACATTTTGTTGATTTCAGCAACAATATAAATTTGCAAAAACAATAAATTATATGCGAATTTTTTTTTGCTTTTTTCTCCCTAGAATTTTGACACAAACTTTGAAAGTAAAAGGATCGTTCCTCAAGTGTGTTGTTTTCGACACTTTTACTTCTATTCAAAGTGTTTTTTTAAAAATGCTGACTGTTTCAACATTGTGACAGAATGTATACCAATTTACAGAGCCTTTTTTTATTCTTCTGGACAATGACTCACTCTTGTAATTCATCTTCAAGGTGCTTAGAAGTGCTATTAAAGGAGTGTTATTAAAGACTTCTTATTTTGATCAGTCATTTAAATATATTAAAAAGTAAAAGAACTGGGCTTTTTTCCACTCATTTTTGTAAATTAATTACAAGCATCCTCCTGTTGAAGTAAATACTAAAATCCCTTCTGAATTTCTGAAGCACTTCTTCTATCATGCATAATTTAACTTAATATGATGGGCTGATTGAGACACATTTCATGTTACACTACAAAATGTACTCACTTCCCACATAATTCTACACAGCCACTCTTCCCATGGTAAATATTAGATTTCATTATATCCTTAGTCTATTTTAGGATGAGGCTCATAGTCTTCAGTCAGTTATGAGTGTGCTGAAGAGCTTCATAGTAATCCTTTCATTTCCTGTATTTTAAGAAAAATAAGTATTTTTTCAAGTAATAGATGGAGATACAGCAAATTTCAGAAAGCAGAACAAAAGGGAACTTTAAGAGGGGAATCCAGGATCCATCACTTTGAACTTTCAGTGTGTGGCTGACTATCACATATCCATTTTTCCATCATATTTCCATCTCATTTAAACTTCCATCTCTAACAGCAGTTTCCTGTTTTGTTTATTTTTTCACTCAGATATGCACCACTATCACAAAATAGAAACTATTTTGTACCAGTGTCAAATTTACATCACATGTATGGACAAAGTAAAGCATACTTTGAGGGCCACATTTGCCTTCAAATTAAGCAGTAGCAGCCCCGTCTCCTGATTATTTTGAAAATGAGATCAGGAAATAGTGGATCCCTTCCTAATGACAAATTTTATTCTTGAATTATAAAAAAACTAAAGTATCCATTCTCTATGAACATACTTTGGACTATAACCAAATCAGTTCTTACTCTGGGCAAATTACTTAGACTGAATTACATCTGCTTTTCAATAGACAATATGTTTCCCAAATCCTATTTCAGGCATTCTTATCAACAATTTACATTGAGACATGATTTAACAGCCTTTTGGTCAGTGGTCTGTTGACTTGGGTTTTGTTTACTATTTGTTTGCTTGTTTTTGTTTTTAATGTCAGAATGTTTACTATTTATACAGTTAAATATAAATATATTTCTTATCAAGACAACCATAATTGTTTGCTACATAACAAGTTTATTTGCATATGTCTAGTGTATCTGAATTATTAATGCCTTTTTTATTCCTTCTTACCTAATATGTCTACTAATATTACCACTTCACTTCCTCTGAACATGTATTAAGAAATTTATGATTATTGACCTTACTTCTGCTGCCCACAGAATTTTTTTCTCCCACTGGTATTTTTTCTGCCCTTATCTATAATTTAAGTTACACCTACAGAATAAAATACTGAATCATAAAATCATAGGAAAAACAAAAACTTTCTGAAGGGGTCTACTGAAATTAGTCCTCTCTTTGAACCTCCTGCCCAAAGCCCAGCTAACTTTAAGATTAGATCAGATTATTCAAAGTCTTATCTAGCTGTTCTCTGAACAACTCCAAAGATGAAAATTCCACAGTATCTGTAGACAAATTATTCCGCTGCTTAAACTTTCAGATTGTGTTGTGGTTGCTTTGTTGCCCCTCCTCTTTTATTTTATAAAAATTTTCCTTTGTGTACTTTGTGGTCTCTGTTCCTCGTTCTTTCACTGTGCACTCCCAAAATGAGCCCAACACTCTTTTCTGTAGTCTCTAAGCAGTACAAGACTGCTATTAATTCACCCTTTAAATATCTCTTCCTCAAGCTGTTCAGCCATTCTTCATATCATATGCTCTTTAGTGGCTCTTCACTGTACTATCTGCAGTTTGTCACTATCTTTGATGCTTTAAATGTGACACAAAACAGAAACGTGTTTCTTTTCTGCTTTGGTTTTTTGTTTATGTTTTCCAGTTCAAATTCAGTTTACATATTTAATCCATCTTTTCTTAAAACATCTTTGTACGTTCCTCAGTCTTTCCTGTCACCACTTTTACAGAATAGCACTGTTATAAACATATAAGCTTGATCAGTTATATCACAGAATGATGGCTTGTGTAGGAAGGGAATTTTAAAGATCATCTAGTCCAACCCTCTCTGCCTTGGACAGAGACATATTCTACATGACCAGGCTGGTCAAAGCCCCATCCCACCTGACCTTGAACAACTCCAGTGATGGGGCATCCACAGCTTCTCCAGGCAATCTGTTCCACTGTCTCACCACACTCTTCCTGTAAAAAATTTTTTCTATGTAACCAATGAAAATCTAACTTCTTTAAGTTTAAATGCACTTGTCCTGTCTGTATTGACATTAGTAAAATATTCTTTCTCAGTTTTTCTATAAACTCTCTTCCAGTATTGAAAGAGATCAATGAGGACCTGGACCCTTTTTTAGATTAAATATCCCCAACTCTCTCAGCTTTTATTTCTAAGATAGGTGCTCCAGCACTCTAATGATATTTGTTGCCCTCCTCCCAACCTTCTCTAACAATCCCATATTCCCACTACTGGATGCAGTCCTGTGGGTGGGGGTCTCATCAGGCTTCAGCAGAGGAGGAGAATAATCTCAAACTGCTGGCAACACTTCTAAATAGCCCTGGAGAGGATTGCCAGTACTTCTGAGAATGGCAAGATTTTGTGCAACAGTTATTATTTTGGGGCGGGGGGAAAGCAACAAAAAACACGGTGGTGGGGGTAGTAAATAACTTATATTTATCAAAGGAATTTTTAATGACAGGCTATCATTCCAAATTAGGTGTGATAGGCTGACTGGATGGTTTAAAGCAAAAACTGATTGGGGAGAAAAACGGGGAATTAAGGCCAATCAAAAAAGCAATGTGGACTCAAATGTGGAAACTCTTCTCTGATTCTTCAAATTCTACTTTCCTAGATTCTAAGCTTTGACAACAATTTCTTCCAAACTAGGAATTATGGCAATATGTGAAATAGAAGTTTGAGGTTTTACAACTCTTTAGTTGGAAAGTGTCTAGCATTTTGGGTTTTTCTTGTAGTTTAACTGAAACATGGTCTAATTTCTCAGCATGAGATATCAGGTAACAGATAAGCAGCAGAAAGTTCTGAGTCTTTCCAATTTCTTCTCTGACAGCTGCATTTCAGAAGGCAAATCGCCAGCACATTTAATTCTTGCAAGAGCTCTTCTATTTTTGTAATGGGGATCTGGACATAGTTGTACTGTTGCCTTACCTGAAATGGTGTGTGAGCAGTACCTGGAAAAGTCTCTGACTGCTCACTTTTTATTTCTGGCTCTGCAGGTATCTCTGAACAATTTTGCTTGTATTTATATAATCTCAGCCTCAGCCAGGATCTCAGGAAATCTCATAAACAATAAGATCATATTCTAAGAGGTATAAAGAAAACAGAGTGTTTTGACATCACTGTATGAGTCCTCATGCCATATTTTTATCCCTTCATCATCCTCATTGATTCTTCTACTCCTCTTGCTTCCCGACAGAAGCCATCACTAGAACAAGCCTTTCTTCTTGGGTGTTACGTGTCCCTGACTGGTGCTAACCTCCTTCAAGGATGCATCTCTCACACACTCACCCCACAACTCCTGGCTGCTCCTGGGGGCCCAGTAGGAATAGTAGAAGTTTTCCCACAAGTCCCATGACACAAAGAGTTATTGTTCCCCCCACCCCACAGTCTTTCAGTCTACAGTCCCTGAGTAAGAAGCACCTCCATCCTGGGGGCAACAGTCATATGAGAACTGGGAAAGCAGCTCCAGCCATCTACAACCACTTCCAACTGGCCAAGTCTGCTCCAGCTGAGAGAGGCTTGTTCTGCTTCTGCCAGGGCTATTCTGGTGCCAAGGACCACCAGAGACAGGGGATGGTATAAAATAATTCCAAGCATACCTTCATACATGAAATATGCTTCAAGATAGAAGAACAACTTTAATGCCACAGTGTCTTAATTAGGAGCTACACACAGGGTGAACTGCTGAAGTCTGGATCAGCTTTAGGACTTATCAGTTTAAGATTTTAAGCACCTCTAGCAGAAAGACAGTAATGCATATTTCAGAGAGCATTACACGTGGCATGTTGTAATCCCACATGAGACTTGTCAAAAGCTTGTCACTTTTCCTATTAAATTTCAGGTATAATATCTTCACTGTGTAAAGGGCCTAGGCATGGCATTGAATCCACCAGAGTGGGTAATGTATATACCCCTATAATTAAAGGGCACTATTTATTTCAGTATGTGAAATAGAAAAGAGCTTGCAGCTTGCTTTCTGCTTAATTTTGTGGAGGAAAGGGAGGGAAAGCATTTGGAAGCACAAGGAGGGCAGTGGTTTTAATTTTTAAATACTTGTCCTGAGTTTCCCAAAAGCAGGGGAGTGCATAGATAATCAGTTTCTTACCAAACCATGGACTTACTTTCCTTCGGTTCTGCTTTTGAGAGATCACAAGCCTTTAAGGTTTGTATGAAACACAATTTTCATAAAACAACTTTAATTGAAGCAAATTACATCATTAGTCTACATTTATCACCATAATATTTGACAATGAAATAATTACCATTATGTGGAGGTTCTAAGTAATGTTATTGAATTAATTATATCAAAATATCCTTGTTAGTAGTATTTTAGAAAACAAACCAAATCACTATTCCAAAAAACCATGTTTTAATGACATCAGAAAATGAACTTTGAATGCAACATCTGAAGCTCCAGAAGCTGCAATTTGTATTAATACTAATAGCTTTTATGCAGGTAGAAAGGAACTAACAAACATTAAATATTCAAAAGCATTACTACATTTTTGAGAGAAAAGAAGATTTTGCTCTGGTGTTTATTATATGCTTTGTTTTTGGATTTTAAACTGTTTAGTGTACTTCCTTATTTGCATTTTATTTTTGTTTCATTGTATTGTCTTTGTATGGGAAAAGTAATATTTCAAAAAAAACCATTATATGGATGAATTCTTAGCAGTTGCAAAGCATGCCAGAATGCACATGTTCATCCTTACATAATCTACTAAATTCGAAAAGAAAAATAAAGAAAAATCCTTTTATTTTATACAAGTAAAAGATAATCAAAACTTTTTTTTTTTTTTATTTCTAAGGATCTTTTTAGACACTTTTATTCAAAGAAGACAGTAGACTAAGTGGAAGCCCCTTGTAGCTGATATCCACAACCTGAAAGCTTTCTCTCAACAAGACCTTTGTGGGTGCTTACAGTGATATATGGAGCACACTCTTAAAACACAACTGCAGATACAGGTAAGGAGGGCAGAATTTTACCAACATTGTGTGGCTAACAATCTACTATAGAAATACATTGAATGGAAAATAAAATAAGGTGAACCTGCTTGTTCCTCATCTTGAACAACTAAAAGGTCAAATAAAATAGCCACACTAGCAATTTTTTGGGGGAAAAGAACCTCACAATAAGGTGTACCTGCTTTGTACTGAAATTAAATTGCTGTACAGCAAAATCCAGAGACAAAAGAAATAGATAAAAGACATGATCTAATACTTATGTTATTCTGCTTCAGTGGAAGAGGAAGACTTTGACTTCTCCAGCAGATTTCCTAGGGTAATTTTGTAGGGTTTTGTTCCTCTTTTTTATTTTAATCCAGTTATTTCTTTATGTAAAATGCCTTAATATTCTGAACAATGGGATACTAACATCTGAAAACAGTTTTATTTTTTTCTTTGTTATGACATTGTGAACCCAGTGCCTACAAGTTCAAGAATCCTCTCAACACTTGAAAACTGTAAAGGTTAATATCCTACTGCTTTCATAATGAAATTAATATCTCAATGAAATAGAGAACAAAATTTTAAACTAAATATTTATTTTTTTTTAGTTAATGGATTGATAGTTCACCTACCACTGGAACAACTATAAACATAGTGACCAAATTACAATCCAGGAAGCTCTCACCCTGTAGGTTACAGAGAGGAACTTGAAGCTTCAAGGAATTTTAGCAATAAAATTTTCTTTTAGTTTGAAAATAGAAAGACAAAAATGAAACAGAAAAAAGCCAAAAAAGAACATCCTTCTTCTTCCTCTGCTGTCAAGTGCTTCAACACTGAAATCTGCTGACAAGCAGATGACTTTAAAAGATTAAATTGCATGTAGGTAATTCACATGTGGAAAGTCATATTTTATGAGAATTTTATTAGTATTAATTTTATATTCTGATAAATTGGATATGTTATGAAAAATGGAATAAAATTTTACTTAAATGTTCCATAATTTTCCTAGAAATTCACCACTGAATTAACTAATAAAAAGTAGTTGAAATCTGATCCAGTCTGTATGGACCTGAGGACAGTGATTATTAATGAATATCCATGTGTGTAAAAAGATCTCAAAACTATGGTTCATCTAAAAAAGAAAAAAACCTTCAAACAACCAACCAAAACTTACAAAACCCACCAAAAAAGAAAACAAAAAAAACCCCACCAAACCAAAACCTGGTCAAGAATTGCTATTTCTTCTTCATAAAATCTTAAAAAAAAAAATCAGGATTTCAAAAGAAGAAGAAATATACTTTTAGATTTGCAAAGAGGCACCTAATAGAAAACCAAGAAGCACCATTTGAATTAACCACGTGGCCCATATTTGGAGTAGGAGGGCCTCTAGAAAAATCTCTGCTATTCATTGTTTTCGTCAAAAGGTTTGACAAGTACAGGAGAAATGTTAGAGGCTTTTGAAGTAGCATCTTAAGATGGAAAAATTAAAATTTCCTTTTGAACAAAATGATTGTGTCTATGTCATAAAGCTTTTGTAGCAGGTGCTGCAAAGGTGGCCTGTGTGCGAAGATGTGGTGGGATTACCTGTGTCAGGAAGACTCAGCTCCAGCTGGCTCCACAATGACCTCACTCCAGAACCCTGGTGGCCCCTCTATGTCAGCTTGTTTAAGCAAGAAAAAAGAATGCCATACAGGGAGATAAGAAAGGAAGAGGGAACACGAGAAGGAGAAGAGGGGAGAGGAGGAGTAGGAAGAGAGGAGCCAGGCTGGAGCAGATGGTTATTTCCTGAAGGAACTACAGACTGTGCGAGTACGCACTCCAGATCAGATTTTTCTTTTTCCCAGGAGGACTGATTACAGCCCATGGGAAAGCACACACCAGGGCAAAGGAAAACTGTGAGGAGGGAGTGGCAAAGAGGAGCCACCAATGCCTGTTTCTCCCTACACCTTACTCTTCTACTTAGGGAGAGAGTAAATAAATCTGCATGAATGTCTGAAATTAAGTTTCAGAGAGTGGGAAAGCAATGTCTTGTTTTACTCTTTGTCTTACTTTCTCCCTATCCAAATCTATTTTAAATTACAATAAAATGAAGAAATTCTTCCAGTATTTGATAAACAGTCTCCAGTCTTTATTTTGGCCCAGAAGATTTTTAGTCCTATTTTCTGTGCCAGTCAGCCTAAAGGAGGGGAGTGAAAGAGCACCTGAGTTGTTGTTTGGCTGTTAGCCAGAGCTAGCCCACCAAAATCACAACAATATTCTACTGACATAATCTTACATGACAGGTTTAAACTTCTGCAAAATCAGTCACCACTGAGATAAACACTGTTTAACCAAAAGAAAGAAGCATTTGTCTCAGAATTAGTAAGAATAATACCATGTTTTCAGTTTTCCCTTATGATGACTGTAACTTTGATATATAACACAAGTTCTGGGAACAGCAGAATTGAAAATGCTTGCAGTGAATTATCATCAATGCCTGGCTTATTTCCAAAGAATGCATTACCACTGAAGTGACTTACTGATGTCTTTCACTACATCTATAACTACCTATCATTCACTTTTAAATTTGTAGCTGAAGATAGTCGTCATTGCCTCCTTCATATAGGTACAAACATACTCACAAACATGTTATTGTAGCCTCCTTCTCTCGTTGTTTGACTGTACTCTTTATTTTTCTTCAGTGACATACAAGATATCAGCACAGGGGTTAAAAATGTAAGAAATAATTAGGGGTTCTTTTTCACAGTTTTGGGTACCCCAGGTCTAGAATAATAATCATAGTCTTGGCATATGCAGTTAAATTTATCTCTGGTATTTCTTTTAGGTTAGAGAAAGTAAGTGTAAATTTTCCTGTCTTACATTACTGGGTTGTCAGTAATATTAAACTTTACCACTTAGACAGATTTTGAATTCCACAACCACAACAAACATTCCTCACTACATGCAAGAATGGAGAGTTGGTTCTTAGACAGCGTTATCTTTTAGGTTAAGTCAAAAAAATCTGTACTGAAGAACTCTATCTCCGCCTCACATAAAGCTGTTCTCATATTTCCAATAAAACTCCAAAAAGAGACACATGCAAGAGACTGAGGAATTCTCAGGATGTTAAATATTTTAAATCTCTATATTTGGAGGCAAAGAGTACAACAGTAAGCCAATTTCCACTCCAGATTTGCTGTTCACGGCCTGTTATTCAAATACTTGGCTAAATGTTTAGGTTTCATTCTGCTATAGGGAGGAATAGGACTGGTGATTTGCCTTGAATTTATTCTTCAATTGTTTTTTCAAAAATTAAGATAAAATCTGCAGTATTTAAAATTTTGGGACCATAAGAATGTCTTTAGTTCACATTTTACATGCACCAAAATGAACAGGTTGAATTGTCAGTGGATAAATACTGACTTTTACTACAATTATATTAATGACTTCAGTTAATATGAAAGCAGATAAATTCAGAATAATTTAATACATATTCTCCATTTCTATAGCATAAAAACAGGTTAAATTAGTTAAATTATATCTTTTTCTTGAATAAAAAATCTGCTAAACTGGGCCAAAAGGAAAATTATACATTTAACTGCTTATAAATAAACCATAACTTGTGATGAAATTTGAAAGTTTCTGACATAGTGGCCTGTAGAATTTGAGCACATTACAAAGGTTGCAAACATTGCTGTTCATTAAGTCCTACTGGTGAGTTCACACAGTTATTCACATATCCGATTGTACTGTTTTCAAAGCTGATAATTCATACCAGGTTTTCTTTGTGGAAAAAAATTTTAGATGCTAAACACTACCAGAAAAAACACACATAAATAGTTTAATAACAGGAAACTGATAAAAAATACCTCAGAAATAAATATTTACATGTAAATATTAAAGCATTTGCTCATCTGTCACAGTGTTTTAAAAAAGATAAAATAGTCTGGTTAAATAGTGTCAGCTGTATTCAAGAACATCTCTGAGAGGAACAATGAGAAAAAGGCATCTGAGGATAGTAAAGAGCTGTATTTGAAGCTAAAACTGTCAAGTCTAAGTGATTATAAAATCATATTTAGACATCAGATATGAAGAACCACATCTTTATACTGTTCATCAACCAGAACTTCCATGCAGATAATGAAAGGAAAAGGCCAGACTTTAAAAAAATTACCACACAAACCAAATCTTGAGACCTCACAGGAATTTGCAATCTAGAGAGAATTTATTTTTCTTTAAAGTAGGTGCTCTTCTATTTCGCCTTTTGCTAAACAGTACTGAGTTGAGCTATAGATGAGCTAGACATAACCTCACATATTATGATTACAAGATATGTCTCATCTTTGTGTGTCCAGAGAACTGCCTGAATCAATGGCACACAAAGCCCTTCTTTCTCTCAGGCACAAGGGATAGACATAAGCAGTCCAGCCCAGACTCAGTAAAAAGGTAAAGAGAGCAATCAGGTGTGTCAAAGAAGCGTGATTCATAATGATGACTGAGATTCAAAACACAGGTAGTCTTGAGAGTGTGGCACTGCTGTGAGATTCATTACTCTACTGCTTAAATAATAAGTTCAGATACAATGCCATGATCCTATAGATACACTGCATTTAACTGGGAAATTCACTTTGTCAGCATTATTAGGCAATATTCATAAGAAGCCATACCATTTTAATATGATTTTCAGATCTGATAGTTAAATTAGTTAACTCGTATTTGGAAAAAATATCATTACAAATCTCTGTAAAGTGTATATGAAGACAATTTGAATATAAAAACATCTTATTTGCAATATCGATCAAATTCAAATACTTTTTCTGGGAAGGAAACAGACTGTTGTGGGTTAGAAATGTTACTTTCCAGTTTAATGCTCCCACTGAGATTCTCCAATTCATGCTGCTGCTTTCTTCCTCCACTTTCCCCTCCCACTTCCCCCTGGAGCGGGTTAGAGAGGAGAACTGGAGGCAGAAAAGGTAAAGATGGGGGGGCTGAGATTAAAAAAATAAGTACTGGAAACAGCAACAGGATAAGAAAACAAACAACATCAGCAGCAACATTAAGAACAAAGGTGTACAAAAGGGAGAGAGTGATTCACATGTAAAATACTCTCCACAGTGCCCAACCTGACCACAGCCAAGTCACCCCAACTGGTCCCAGCTTGGAACTGGAATTACCCAACCACTTCCTCCAGCTTGGAATCAGTATTCCCCAAATGGTCCCTCAGGGTCAGAACTGGCATTATCCCACCACTCTCTCTGCCACATTTTTTGACTGTACAGAAACGTTTTTCCCCAGAAGGGACTCCCTTCCCTCTTTCCCCTGGCAATGATGTGAGATAATATATAATAACCTCTTGGTTCTAGCTATTTTCATGAGAAAAATAGTTTGTTTGTGATTATGGCTGTGTAACCGCTCTTGCAGCTGGATACCCACCAAGAATTTTGGTATTTGCCCTCCTCAACAGAGTGAGAAAATTGGAAGAAAGAACTAATGGGTCAAAATAGACATTGGCAGACAGCTTACCATTTACCATAAAAGACAAAACAAACTCAGCTTGGGGAAAATTTATGGAATTTGTTGTCAAGTAAAGTAGATTCAGGTAATGGTAAACAAAGACAAATTATTAAAAAAAACACTTCTCATCTAACCTTGCTTCTTCAGACTACACTATTTCTCTCCTGACTTTTTTACCCAGCTCCCCAGAGTGGTCAAGATGGGATGGGCTATTAAGTGTTTTGAGTCCATATCAGCTCCTGTCTGCCTCCTCTTTCTCACAATTTTCTCCTGCTTCAGCATGGGTTCTTCCACAAACTGAAGTCCACTGTAGACCTATCAGGAACTCTCTGTCCCTGCCATAGGGCTGCTCCAACTTCTTACAAAGGCCACCCCTGCAACATCCCTGCAAACAAAACTTTGACATGTACAATACTACAGTGACGAAGTGGAGTGGGGAGATCCCACTTCAGTACCTAAATAAGGACCCCTTACATTCTTTCTGAGTTTTTAAATGGAAAACCAAAATGTCATTGACATTTTAATATCAGAAAGAATAGTTTTCACCAATTTTCACTAAGAACGCATATATGAACAAATGCATATTGTCCAAACAGTCCTAATTTATTGAAAGATAGACTAGGTCTTTTCTGGCAATGTTGCAGCTTACGTGAAGAGAAAGACAACACATCTTATTGCCTTCAAGAATGCATTCTTTGTTTATTTGCATCTGCTCCAGAAGTCTTAATTACGTGAATTTCATCCTCTGTATGAAAATTGATAATTAAGCAGATATAAATGATCTGACTTTTCTTACCTGCCAATCAAAGACTCTACAATGGAAGTACACATCTCATTCCATTCACCACAAAAGTTTTATGAATTTTTCAGATTTAAATATCTAACTTTGATGCCTAAAGGAAGACAGGTTCTATGCTTTGTTCCTTAGATAAATTCTACAATAATGAAGCAAAACAGCTCAGTTTTTATGAAGTGTTATCATAAAGAAGGTTTTAGTTATCCAAAAGCATCCACTTGTGCCTTTTCCAGTCTTTCTGTAACTGTGAAGAGATATGCTAAAGTCATATAATACTTAGGGACAGAACATACTTCAGCTGTTAGGTCACAAGACACACACAAAAAGAGACCTATCTTAATCTCAGTGATGGTTTTAGTCCCTAAAGGAGAGCTTCGCTGAAAATGCATTGTAATCATTTTCTCTTTTCATAACAAAACCAGATACTTGGTGGCTCTATGTGACTCATAATCTAAATACATCAAAGGGCAAAAATGACATTTTCCTACTGAGCTGAGGTTTTACACTGTGACTCCAACAAGGAGCTTGGCGGAAGAGTGAGATAAAAGAATTTGCTTTTCCTTCCTTGTCTGTAAATTCTGTAATTAAATCAATGCAGGTGAAAAGGTTAAAAAGTGAGCTTAATGTAGGAAAATACTAATGTAACTCTTCGCCACATTATGAGGAACTTGCTTTCTTTGAATAAAAAACTACTTATATATGAAAATAAAATACCTCTCTTGTGGGAATTTTGAGCTGTTTATATGATCTATAGAGCACCAAGCTGAGCAAGGCAGTTGATGCACTATATGGAAGAAATGCCTTCCAGAGGGACTTTGACAGTCTTGAGAAGTGCATCTAGGTGGACCTCATGAAGTTAACAAGGCCAGGTGTAAAGTCTTGTACCCAGATCAGGGCAACTCTCAGTATCATGAGGATGAACATTTTGAGAACAGACCTGTGGACATGGACTTGATGGTACTGATGGCTGAAAAAATATGAGCCAGTACTGCATGTTCGCAGCCCAGAAATCATATCCAGGTCTGCATCAACAGAATAGTGGCCAGCAGATTGAGAAGGATGATTCTTTCCTTATACTCTGCTCTCAGGAGACCTTCATCTGGAGTGCTGTGTCCAGCTCTGGAATAACACCAAGTACAAGGAAGGCATGGATGTGTTAGAGCACATCCAGAGGATAGCAGTGGAAATCATTAGAGGGATAGAACACCTGTGCTATCAAGACAGGCTAAGAGACTTGGGGTTGTACATCTTTTAAAACAAAAGACTCAGTCTTCTGAGTCTTAAAGTGGTTTTTAAGATGGAGAGGAGCTTTTTACCAGTGTCTGGAGTGACAGGACAAGGGGTAATGGATTTAAACTGAAAGAGGGTAGATTTAGATAAGATATGAAAAGAAATTTTTTTGTTGCAAGTCCAGTGAGACACTAGAACAGATTGCCCAGAGAAGCTGTGGGTGCCAAATCCTTTCAAGTGCTCAAAGCCAGGTTGAAAAAGATTTTGAGCACTCTAATCTAGAGAAAGGTATCCCTGCACATGTAATGTGGTTTGGACTAGACGATCCTTAAAGATCTATTCCAATTCAATTCATGCTATCATTGTAAAATTCTATGTTGTTCCCTAATCTGATCCTTTCTTACAAAGGATAAGTCTTTCTTTCTCCAGACTTTTCTCTCTGGTCTAAAGGACCTGGGATTCCTGAAAAGGAAAAAAAAAAAAAAAATCAAAAACTTGATTTGCCTTGGAATAAGAAGGATACAAGAGATTTTTAAACAAAAGTAACATCAGAAAAATAACAGAAGACAGAGGAAGGACAGCTATAAATAAAACTAAGTATATTAAAAGAAAAAGGAGGCGATAAGATTAATTTCAATTATTTTGCTACTCAAACGCCTTGAAAAACTGTGTTTTGAACATTTTCACAATCTTTAAAAAATATACAGTCTTATTTTTCTGTAAGATTTGCTTTCCTTTGTCCACAGCCAGATATTTCTATGTGATGACTTTCAGGGCTGAAAAAGATTCCAGGTTTTTTTAACCAAATTTGACAATTGAACTTGAACAGATCAGGTGAATATTTATCTAATACAACAAGGAATAGCTTCACATTTTGGGAAAGTGAGAATCACAGAACCACGTGATCATTTCTATTGAAAAAGTCCTCTGGGATCATGGAGTCTAACCCTTGACTGGACATCACCTTGTCAACTGGACCATGGAGATAAGCATCATATCCAGTCTTTCCCTAAACTCTTCCAGCGATGGTGATTCCACCAGCTCCCTGAGCCTCCTCTTCTTGAGGCTAAACAACCCCAGATCCCTCAGCTGCTCATCATAGGTCTTGTGCTCTAGAGCCCTTACTAGCCTTGTAGTCCTGAACAAATGAACCTGGACAGGATTCTTTTGACTCCTAGATCACCAAAACCAGTGCTGTTTTACTGTGAAAGCTGCAGATATTTCACTGTTCTGGATATTATTTAAATACACAATAGAAGTACCTTCAGAATGTAAAAAAAAAAATAGGAAATGAATAAAGGTTTGTTAACTCAAACATTATTTGCAAGACTTGAACCAAACATTTACCTTTCAACTCCTGCTGACACAGTTTAGGTATTGGGTATTGGTATTTTAAGTATATACTACATTTAGAAATCTTGAGAGAACACACAGAGTTAGAACAAATTTATTATTGAAA
>PYHW01010678.1:6465753-6479936 GCA_013186435.1 Turdus rufiventris
TAATAAATGTCATGTGTTTTCAGGTCCAGTCACTTCTAGAGAGCCCTAGTCTCTCTCCCTTCCACTTTCTTATATTAAGCTGCAGTTTTCTCTAGGTTATCTGAGAGACTCTGCTAGTGACAACTATTTTTTTGTTACTCAGGCCTGTTACAGTTTATAAGTGGAATTCATTTTATCAAATGAAGACAGCTGAGAATTACATTAATTCTTTTAGCTACAAGGTCAATGTTCAAGTTCATGCTACCCTAGAGGCAAAATGAAGATCTCTTTAAAGATTCTAAAAAAAGAGAGTTCTTTCCAACCTGTGCACATAGTAGAACCTGTTATTCCCAGGCCTGCAACTGACTCCATAACAAATCGGTTGATTTTATTCAGATTCATATTGCCAGCTGTTTGACCAGATATTTTAAGACATGCAGACCTATGTTCAAATGTATATATTTCATATCTATTTATGTCTTTCAACGCACATGACCTATTAATTGTTCATGCAAAATATTCATATAACAATGGCTTCTTTTATTGCAGGAATCACAGTCATTAATCCTGTAAAAAATATGAAAATCTATTTAAAGTAATCTTTGTTTTGTTAATCTTTGGCTTCTCTCCTGCTACACATTGTAAAAGCTAGGCTTCTATACATTCTATGGAATTACTAGATATTCTTCAGTTTCAAGCAAAACATATCTATTGTACTCATTTGTTCCTTTACCAACCCTTTACCTTACACAGTCTGTAACCTTTAATGAATTTATAGACAGGAACCTAATCCCTTTTTTGCTTATGTGTCACCAGACTAGCCAAACCTAGTGCTTCCAATTTCTTCATATATAATAGACTTCCAATTTTCTACATTATTACAGAAGCTCTCTCCATCTGTCAGCTTAAATTCATCTCCTTTCAATATGAATGATCAGAGCACATATTTCAGAGACTATCTCACCAGAATATTGTATAATGGAACTAATATTGTCCTAACTCAGCTGACAAAACCTGGAACACCATTTGCCTTATTCACAGCTGTGACATATCAGTACCTCATAGGAATGAATATGATACAGCTCCTTCAATGAGCTTGAATTTCTGCCCTCAGGTTTTGTCTTAGTAGCTTCCAGTTACAAAACACAAAATTTTGTACTGTCAAGTGTTGTATTATTATGTCTATCTGTTTGGTACCATAATTCACCCAATTTTTCTCTGTGAGTATGAACAGACAATTTAAAAAAAAAATTATTAAAGTTGTGAAGTTACCAGTCTGTCAGCTAGAACTGATTCATCAGTTACTCAGCAGTTAGTGAAATGTATGCATCTGTACAAGTAACTTTCTGCAAAACCAAAATTGGCATTGAAAGTCAAAGTAACAAATTTTATTCTGTAGAAGAGAAGAGCAAACACTATTGGAAGAAGTTGTTTCCAGTTTTGTTAGTATTTTCTTCAATGTCTCTATTCCGATTATTTTTACTTATTCAAGCAGTACTTGTGTGGAATCAGCCTTCATTTTCTCTGGGCTTATAATAATTTTTACATTTACAACATTGGTAAAATTTTTTGAGGTATTCCTGACTCGTATGTAAAATCTTTAATTTCACTTGAGTATTACCAATGTAAGCTTGGAGAAACATTATTTCATTTGCATTTCATAACATATTTAATATCAGTTATATCTGCTGTCTTCCCTCCTTTAAATAGAACCTTGATAATTTTGTAGTTTTTGTAATTTTTATCTTTTGTCATCTGACCCATTGTTTTCCACATGAGGTTGTATCAAGTGCTTTGTTGAAATTGAGGCAGATGCATGCTTTCCATTTCATTCCTCTGATAGATTCAAACACACCCACTCTATATGAAATACATGTGATATTTGTATATATATCATCAAGTAATCAGAAACGCCCTAAATTTTCTTTGAAATCTTTTTCATATTTTTCAATTTTTCTTATATTCCAATTTGTCCTACACTTTGTATAATGGGATGATCAGATCCATATGCCCACAGCAGTACGGATAATTTTTTCTTTACTATGAATAATACATTAAATATTTATCAATCCCATAGCAAAAGCTAATATTCTCTGTTGTTTTGAATTAGGATGCCTTAAAATTATCCCTTTGAAAATTTTCTAAGTACATAAATGTTCCCCTTACATTTCTTTCCCAAAACGACCTTTTTTAGAAGACAGACAGTTGAGAAAATAATTTTGATTGGCATTATTAATTAGGTTGTTATCCTTTAACTTATTTCAAATAGATCCCAAACTTTACTAATTTATCCAGGACGGCTGTAGACAGACATTGAAAGACAGTTAGGATATTAAAACTCCCAAGTAATTTTGGGTGCTCAGAAAAAGTAAACAACCGTTATTGGTGTCCAATTTCACAGTTAGCGCCAAGTAAAGGACAATATAGAAGTTTCACAGAAGAAGCAAATTCTGAACATACCAGATACTTTCGTCTCCAGATTTGAAATGTCTGAAAGCTAACCTATCACCTTTCATTAATAGATGCTGCATATGAAGTTCCAAGATACATTAAAGACACATTGAAATAAGGATGCACAAAAATATCTCTGTATTCTCTTGAAGCCTAGAAACATTTGGGCGCTTCAAGACTATTCGTTCAAAGGATGCTGTGCTTTTAAAAGTTCTTTATTAGGACAACATATATAAATTGCTTCAGATTAAACAGTTTTTGAATAGAAAAAGGAAAATGTTTTTAGAAAATTTCTCTTTGTTCTAAGACTGAGATTAGAAGAGAATTTCCAAAAGTGTTGACAAGCTTTGAGTGAAAGGACCTGGCTGGCTCTGAAAGAAGTAGATTGACAGGTAAATGTTGGAAGATTTATATGAGAGCTAAGAGAGATTCTCAAACTAAAATTAATGAATAGGCAAAAACCGTGCCTCCAGTATGTCAGGCTCTTTCTATTAGGCGAAATATCTGTGCCTCATTTCATGACTGTGTCTGTTCAAAACACACATAACTTATGCATACTCACATGCACAGTGTGGCCACACCACCAGCCTCTGAAAGTAAGATAAATTGATTATAGTCATGGCATGGAGTGTGACAGTGTGCCTCTCTCCCCCTGCCCCTTGCTTAAGCCATAATCACCAGTGTTGTTTTGACAGCCATATACAGCATGCTGTGGGCTATGGGGGACAGATGGCAACACGGTACTCAAGGGCTGTCTAGAACATTGACTCAGACATGTTGTAGTACACAAATAAGTCAATCATGTTACTTTACAAATAGTGACATGCTCAGGGCCTGCTGAACTCTCCCTGATAGCAGGGGCCCCACACTAGGACTTCACTTTGAGTAAGGATGCCTCTCAAGGTTACTCCTAGAGGCTGAGAAATTCCTTGCTACAACAGAACAGGTAAGTGATTAATAGCATGCTAAAATTTCAAATCTTAGCTAAATGATATATAGGATCCTTTAGACATAAACTGTTGACCAAGTCTCAGACTAAGTGTTCACCTTGACTCCTCTCTGAGAAGAAAAAGGTAGGTTCTTTCTGGACCTCATGACTCAGCAGCAGGTTGTCCCTGACATCTTTATGTGACCCTGTTTTCCATGCAGTAAATGACCAAATGTACCTTCACATCCAATTTTGTTAAACCACTGTTGTATTTATGATTGAATTTTCTTAATTAACTCACTGCTTTATTAAAGTATATTGTTGCTTCTCTCTTACTAGTGAAGCATATCACTTCATTTGCAAAAGTTTATCAAGGACTTCATGTTTTTCTATATAGTTATAAATGTTAAAACCACATTAGATTATTTAATATTTTGCACTCAACACTTTTTGTTCAGTGACAGCAGTGATCTGTGCTGTAAGGTCCACAAACGCTTAAACAAATGTTTACTCTAAAAAGACTTAAGCTTGCAATAAGACTAAGTACAGCATGCTAGAGCAATAGCCTATTAAACATTGCAGAGTTTGAGAAGATTGCATTTGCAGGGAAAACTTTGCCTCACCACTTTGAATATTTATGGCAATAATTCATAAAGCCATATGCATATTAAATCTGACTGTTACTCAAAAGACTGCAAAGATGTGTTAGTGTCAATTAAAATGAACTGAGCACCAGTGAGAGTAAAAAAGTTTTTCTAGACTTCATTTTATAAGAAATCAAACAAAAAAAAGTATTTTAATAGCTTGTTAATTTTACTGTATCACACAATATACAGTGAGTTTCAAGAATAACATGACTTGAGGTGCAATGTCAGAATATTTTACTTTGTGGCAAGTCATGTAAAACATTTTACGTATACTGATAATAACAAAATCATACCTAATCTATATAGATTCAGGTTAATTCATGACAGAATACTTGATGGGTTTTTTTTGTCAGGATGAGTATTGGTGAAAGTGATGAAATATATAAATATATAAATGAATAATATATAAATATATAAATAAACTATATTTTCTTACCAATAAAATTCTAATTATAGAAATGTTTTTACAAATACATCTCTTTATTATGTCTTTTTTGTAATAATTTCTTCAGCTAGAGTTTATTCTCTCAGTTACTTTACAATAAAACTATTGTAGTGCAGAGACATGATATTAGAAGAGGTGATATACAATGACAATAAAATTTAGAAAATAAATCTGCTGATGTTAATCCTTTGGCAAGTCTTATGAGTAGTAGCACTTAAATTGTGTTTCTGATGCTTTTGAGTAACCATAAATTCTTACGTAAATCATAGATCTTATTAAAATTTTGAAGTACGTGGAAATACGACTGCATTTACACACAGAGGCCAGTACAGCTGTTTTCTATGCCCATGAGTTACAGGCACTTCATTCTGAAAAACAGGCACTTAAAACATTCCCTTAAGAACCAATTTTAATGACATCCTATTCCAATCAGTCTGGAAATTGCTTTCTACCTTTTTATGATATAAAAAATTATGCAGATTTGTTCATTTTTCACCTCTTCATAAGTAATTGGAAAAGTCCTTTGTCTCTAGACCTACACCTTACCATCTGCTACTTTCTTTTACATAAAAACCATCATGTTAAGGTAATGAAATAATTTGGCTTTCTATAAGCATGTTTGAAGGCTTTCTGTTCTGTCTCAAATGGCAGAAAACAATTCTGCAAGAATAAAAAGAGGAAAAAATTCTCAAAGACATAATTTGTCAGGACCTGGGTTCCACTTGGTTCAACAGTATCTCAGTCTCCATATACCAATACCCTTATAAACTTACTAGTCTCCACTAATTAAATTTTGTTTTTTCTAACATTAAGACCCATTCTGACTCAACAGTGTGACGTGACCACCAGAAGGATAAAATGAGTCTGGGGGTGCATCACTAGCTGGTCAAGGGAGGTGACTTTCCTGATTCACTCTGTGCTAGTGTAGCCTCACCTCACGTCCTTGTGTGCAATTTTAGGTGTCACAATAAAAGAAAGATATATAGCTATTACAGAATGTCCAAAGAAAGGCCGCAAGGATGGTGAAGGGCTTAGAGGGGAAACCACATGGAATGGCTTAGGTCACTTGGTCTGTTCAGCCTGGAGAAGATGGGAGAACTCTACACTTTCTGCATGAGGGGAAGATACTGATCTCTCTTATGACCAGTTATAGGACCTAAGGTAAAGACATTAAGTTGTGTCAGAGGAGGTTTAGGTTTGATATTTGGAAAAAGTTCATCATCCAGATGGGTAGCTGGGCACTGGAAGCTGCCCTTCATGGAAGTGGTCCTGGCACCAAACCTGACAGTTAAAGAAATATTTGAAATATCCTGTCAGGTGCATAATGTGATTCGTGGGACTGTCTTGTTCTCCTGGTTCTGGCCAGGACAGGATTTATTTTTGCTGTTGACAGAAGGAGGCATGGCTAGGACATGGAGGTTATTCTATACCACCTCATGCCAATACTCTGGCATTGCAGAAGGGAGGGAGTCCTTTCTGGGGAGAAGGGGCTCCTTTGGGTTGAGTAAATATAGATAAGGGAACACTGGTTCCAAGAAATCACATGTGAATCTTGTACACTTTGTTATTTATAGTGTTGCTATTGCTATTAATTTTCTTATCTCTTTGTTATTTTCAGCAAATTATTCTGTTTTCAGCCTGTGATCTTGCCTTTTGTGTCTCCAATTCATCTTAAGGGGAGGGGTAGGGGGAAGCGAGCAAGTGGCACATGGATTTCAATAGAAAAACTAAGCTGGGGAATAACATTCCTAAACCTTTGCAGGGCTAGAAATTGGACTTTGATGATCCTTGTGAATAACTTTCCAAATCAGGAAATCTGTATCGTGTTTTTTCATCATCTTTTGCTGACATGAAAACATTGAACAAAGTTTAGGAAGAGTAACAGAGAGCTATTTAAACAGGGAATTGCTGGAAAAGTGGGATCAAGGAAAAAAAGACTATGGATAAGTCAGAATTAATTTCCCCAGTGTCTTAATTGTAGTCTGCCTGTCTTCATGTCTAGTAACCTAAACCTGAACTGTGAGAAGGGATCAATCTGGAGAACCAAATACTTCAGCATTAAGCCATAATTCTGTGGGAACTATGACAGACGGAAACATCATCTGATAGTTAATGCAAAAATATATGTAAATACTCAGAAGACTCAAGAAGCCATATACTCCAAAATTAGGACTTTGGAAATGTGCTTTCATTCAGTCACAAATTTAAAAATGTAGAACTGCAGGATACCCAGAAATGAAGAAAAATGACAACTGAAATTCAGCCATGTCAATCAATGAGTGTTACTGCTTTAGAATTGTTCTAAGTATTCTTTTAGACTACATCACAGTATAAGAAAAAAAAGTTACCTTTTCTATCTGAACTACAGATATATTTGCTGAATGGGATTAGAGCGTTTCAAAGAGCTTCAACATTGTATATTCAATTGTCTAAAATGTTCCATAATTTAAACCATTCACTCAAGGAAATAAAAAAAACCAAACCCCAATAACAACAACAACAAAAAGAAAAAATACAAAGGAAAGGAAGTTTTGTACAGTTACACAATTTGTGATTATTCTATTTTAAATTAACTATGATTTGTCACATTTGGAAATATCCAGAAAAACATAATTCCTGTTCAGTATGCTAATGTTCCAACTCTAAATGGGATGCATTGTCTTTTTTATACAGTCAAAATTTAGTTAGACTTTAATGAACTAGTAATCATAATATTACCTCCATAGTACATAACCAGCTACATGCGAGTTCTGCTTCTCTAAACCCACAATTCTTGAAAACCTGACAAAATCAGAAAGGAGTAGGACAAAGTAATTTCTAAAAGAATTGCATTGTATCTAATTTTTTTAAGTACTCCAGAGTATGAAGGATCAAATAGTTTAAGACCAAAAATTTGTACTTAACCTTAGAGACACAGATTTTTTTTCTTTTATTACAAATAGGAAGGTTGAGATAATTGTTTCTACATCATCACTGAAAAAAGGGTGTTTTTTTCATGTCTGTTCTCTAAAATACACAAAATGACAAGCCATTTATCTCATGTTTTGACTTTCTGTCCACTGAAATCTTTGCTTCATCTACTTAAAATTTTTACCATGTAGACAACAGAGCAATCCAGTTGACAGGTAGTTAATTGTTCAGATATAAGTGAGCTTTTATATAAATCCCTTGTGGTTTTTTGTTTTTATTTTAATTGAATGAAAAGCCAATTAAACCAAAACCAACTAAACAAATCCAAAGGGCTTTTAACAGCACAAGTGCTTTACAATGGTGTAATCAATTTTTTTAACTTTACGAAAGAACTGAATCATGCCTAAAAAAGACCACTTCTTCATACTTTAAAAAATAAACTCTCATAGATTTGTGATGAATAATTACATATTAACCGTGAACTATACCTATTATTCTTTTTAATCCAAGATACTGGGATTTCAAAATACTCTGAAAGGACACAGTAAAATAGAAATGTTATAGATTTTATTTAAATTCATTATATGTTTAAATATCAAATCTACTTCACAGATGATGTCAACAATGTCACTTCCTTCTGAATCAAGAATACTTTAATTCAAACAAGGCACAGCAGCACAGTCCTGCTCAATCTAAAACAGACTCTTTGGGACTTTATCCCCAAATATCTTTTGCAATGTTTACCCTTCCCCCCCCGATTTCCTACAGTATTTACACATTTTGTGGCAAAGCCCTGCATTCTTTAATTGCTTTTACCATCAGTTGAGAATTTGAATCTTGTGAGAACTTGTTTCTTTTACTCTTTTAAAATTTCCCAAAATTACAAGCAAACAAAACAAACAAACAAGCAAAAAAATAAATAAGTAAAAGCTAATAAGCTAGCTATTCTTCAAAGGTACTTAAAACAGTTTTTGACAACTACCGTCCTCAGAAATGAGCCTGAAAATTGTCTAGAATACACACTTGCAATCTGTTTCATGTTTTCTTTGGAGATCAGAACAATTAAGTTTGTCTGAACTGTTTTTGTTGTCCCACACATTAATGCTATGAACATAGGGACAGCTAGAAGGCTTCATATGAATCACCAGAGAAATTTTACTTTATCAGAGAACTAAGGAAAACTCTACTATGTCCACACTGACATATTACTTCAGATGGTTGGCCAAGCTGTCTGATAACAAGCTCTGCGAGAAGCATAGATCACAGACTCACTGAATCAAATAGTTTGGGAAAAACCTTTGAGATCATCAAGTCCAACCTATAGTTTAGCACACTACCATATAGGTACTGTTTTATGACCTTGAACCTTTTAAAACTTTCTGGATT
This sequence comes from Turdus rufiventris, assembly GCA_013186435.1. NCBI lineage: Eukaryota > Metazoa > Chordata > Aves > Passeriformes > Turdidae > Turdus > Turdus rufiventris. The sequence goes on from PYHW01010678.1 coordinate 6,474,500, forward strand.
ACTCTAGTAACCTTAACCTCATCTTGTGGTAGTAACTCTGAATCATCCAGATTTGCAGTCCTTTTCCTTCCATACTATTCAACAACATATCAGAAGCTGCTAAAGTCAATTTTAAAAATTTTAATTATCTTCTTTTGTGAGTAAGCAAAACATATCTGCTTGGGCCTGGTTGAGCTTTTAATCAGACTTCAAACAGTTTTATTTTGATGCTAAGGAATATTTCTTACATATCTTGGATTTATAAATCCAAATAAACATATGTGAAAACCAAACAGCTATGTAAAGAGACCATTATTTTAAAATATTTCATATTAGTTCCTGTTCTCTATCTAGTTCATCTACCTAATCTACATCCTCTAACAGCTTAATTGAAATGCTTGTTCAGGAGAAAAATCTGTAGACTTTTAGGTTAGGAAGAGAAAATACACTCAAGACAGTTTACCAGTTCCTGGACCCTACATATATATATTGACGCAAGACTGAACACACAATCTGGCCCAAGGACCATGTAGTTCTCTCAGATGTTCATAACAAGGAGAATGACTAACTAGCCTTGTAAATCAAATACGCAGAGAGCAGAAACTTAATTTATCTCTGTGCTTGAAGATAAGCCCTATTTATTGATACAAGAAATATTTAAACCATATAAATGTATCAGAAATATTAAAGAACTGATGATAAGAAAAAAGGCAATTTTTAAAAAAGATAAATAAGTTTGATTATGATATGTTCTTATTATCAAGAGATTATATTCATTATGTAGAAAATTTTATGCCTTAAAATACATGCCACAAATATATGTTAAAGAAAGGATTCCATCAAAAACACTGATTAAATGCTAGGTTATGTGACCTTTTTTTTTTTTTTTTAAATTATGTAACAATTGCAATGTGTACAAGATTCACATGTTCTTATATTGAATTAAAATAATTATTTGATATACAGCAATATATTTTGATGTGCAGAAACTGATCAGACAAAGTAAAAATTAATTGGTTTCCCAGCTCAATACCAGGTCTATCTTCTCAAGTTACAGTAATTTCACGATTACAAGCCGCACAGACTATAAGCCGCATCTCCGGGCGTTGGCAAACATTTCATTCTTTGTCCATACACAAGCCGCACCCAATTATAAGCTGCTCTGTCATTCGCAGCGAGGACCCGCGTGCAACAAAGTTGCCAAATAGTAACAGAATTGCGAGATGGCCGGGTTTACTGGCTCAGCTCAGGCCATGAGGGCTGGGGACTGCCGACGGGGCCAGGTGGCCCAGCTCGGCGCTGCTGCTCGGCGGGGCCACTCGGGGCCGGCCACCGCTGCCGCTGGGCTCGCTCGCCCCAGCCTGGAGCTGCGCAGCGGTAGCAGGGGGGCACAGAGCCCACTGGCACCCACGGCGGCAGCAGGCGAGGATGGGAGCACCCCGCCTCCTCCCGAGCTGCAGGGAGCTCCCCCACTTCTCCTGGGCCATGGGGCCAGCAGGAGGGAGCCCCCCGCCTCTCCCGGGCTGTGCTGCCTGAAGAAGGGGGTCCTGCACCTTCCCCCCACCCCGCGCTGCCTGCACAGAGCCTACCTCCACCTGCCACGCAACAGAGTAACCAATTTGCAACAATCACAAAATGCCGGGTTTTACTGGCAGGTTGCTCAACTCAGCATCTCGGTTTTCAGGGGTTGGAAATGTCAGCAAATTATTCACATATATTAGCCGCTCCTGAGTGTAAGCCGCATTTCCAGTGTGGGAGCAAAATTTTAGTCAAAACGGTGCAGCTTGTAATCATGAAATTACTGTAATCCAATTAAAAGATTTCTTGACTGTGAAAATATGAGATTTGGGATCTCATCACAGAAACAATTTGAAAAATGCATTTATGTCATCTAAGACCTGTAAGTAGTGTCTGACTTGAAATACTATCAGTACGGTGTGTGTGTGTGTGTGTGTGTGTGTGTCTACAGTCCAGCTTTTCAAAGCAGGAGGATAATTGCACATTAAGTCTAACTAATAAGACTTTTCCAGTTGTATGGCTTTCATCCTGAGCATGACACTGCAGGATGGTGCTTATTCCTCAGCAACTGGCTGCAGGAATAAAGAGGAAACTGTGAGATGGTAGAATGGGGAGCGACATCTGCTGAGTGGGAGGAACTGTCATATGGCATTGAAGCAATCATGCTGGAAATGGCAAGAAGAAATGTTCATATGCAGTGAAAAGAGTTCAGATCATTGTTTCAGTGTTTCCCTTGCTGTCTCTCAAACATGTAACTGAAACTATGTGGATTTAGGTTGAATATTCCTTTCAGTCTTGGCGAAGTATTTATACACACAGACACTATATTGAAAATTATGATCAAAGAACCAAAGAAAAATTACATGAAGAAATTAAATAACCTTAGTAAAGTAATCTCTTATGTTTAATTAGGAAACAGAATTGTGGTAGATTGCACCTGATTGGATGCCAGGTGCCCACCCACTCCTCAGTTGAACAAGAGAGAAAAAATATAATGGCAAGCTTGTGGGTCAAGATGAAGACAGGGAGAAACACTCAATCAGTTACCACCACGACTAAAACAGACTTGACTTGGGGAAATTAGTTTGATTTGTTACCAAATCAAATCAGAGTAGGATAATGAGAAATAAAATCAAATCTTAAAAACACCTTTCCCCCCCCACTTCTTCCAAACCTTATCACGCCAACCCAATACAAGAGTACATAATAGTCTCATGGGTAAAATAGTTCTTAGTGCATTCAGAATAAGAACTTATGCTTGTATTTATGTGCAAAGTAAAACTAGAAAATAATGTATGAAGTCTCAAGCTCACAGTTATTATTTTTAATATTTTCTGCCTACAGAACAGTTAGCTTTCCCTCCCTTAGTAGCATCTAACAGATATGCAATATTTTGCATAATGATTTTGGAAAAGCATCTTATTGCATATATTGATTATTAAATTAATTTAAAGGTATTAATAGAACTATCTAAAGCACATACTGAGAAATATTGCCATCTTATTGTGTCAACATGTTACTTATTTGTGAAATCAACATGCTAACAACCATGACATAACTGTAAATCAAGAAACTAGGTTTATAGTGGTTATTTACTATGGTGTCTCTGTTAGATATGAAATGCAGCTCCTCATTTGACTTTAGGCTGATCTGTGATTGCACCAAGCTGTAAACACAGTGTGACTCTTCTCCCTTCCAAATCCTGCCTGAACCCTTCTTTCCTTCTTTTACAGTATCTGGTCCCATGCTTCTGCAAGGTGTCAAATTACCTTTCTCATCCCGGTAAAGAAAAATCATGCAAAAAAAAAAATTAGCTTTGAATTAGCTTTCATATTGATAAAATAAATTACGAAATTCGTTTGTGGCCACAGGAAGATAGACAGAGGTAAGTGGGAAGTAAACAGGATTGGTCTCAGCAGCAGGCAGTTGGCCTAAATGTTTGAGCCAGTATGGAGTATTATTAAATGGAAAATGAAAATTAATTTCACCAGGCTTCTAAAGAGCTAGGTTATAGAAGTCAAAAGGAAGGGAGTTTGAGGATAGACTGTTCCGCTATTTCACTCCTTTTCAATGAAATTAGTCTAAAGTATCACTCATTTAACAGGTGAATAAACCCAGTTATTGAAGAAAAAAAAAAAAAAGGGGAACCTTTTTTTTTTAAACTTCTCAGGTACTCCTAAACACATGTTTTTTAAAAAAGTCAAATTTCTTATGTAGATCTTAAAAGTTTTACCTTGCTTTTAAAAATCTTGGCTAAATGCTATAAATTCATCCTTTGCATATTGTGTGAGACTGAGAAAGGAGTCATTTGTCTTTAAAAAAATCAACCTAAATGTTTGGGATGAAATTAATTTCTACTAAAAGTTTTTTTTGTAAGTATATGTGTTTCTCTTGACGTATGCACCAAATAGACATATATCTACATACACCATCATTTTCTATATTTGTCTTGTTATTCCCAGTTGTTTGGCCAAGTCATGGTCCTGAATAAAGTGGATAAAGGTTCTCAATGAAGTATTTAAAACTGATACAACTTTGAAAATAATTTGTAAATAAGTGCGCGTAAAAAACTGTGTTTTCTGTTTCACAGAAAGCGTAGGGAAAATACAGAATGGGCTTGGCATTACAGTAGATAAAACTAGGAAAATTTGTTTTTACTAAAGAGAAAAACTTGCAATTAAAAATTTTGAGATTAAAAGTACCTATAAATATCAGCCCATGTGCAAATTAATCTGCAATGAAGCAAGATTACAGTAAACCCTGGAAGAGCTAAGGATGATGATTTAAGAAGCTTCTGTGATTAATAGTTTTTGGTAGCGGTGGTTTTAGTAATGAATGAAAACAACTTCAATTAATTGATTTGTTTTTTCTCTCATTTTCTTTTTCAGGGTAAAGCTCTGTCATACTATAACTTGATGAGAGAGCAACAGCATTGTCTGAAGAATGATTAAATAAGGACCAATTCTATTCAAAGCTGTCTTGCATCCCTTTGGATTAAAGTCTTTGAATGTGTTCTCCCCACATCTATATGGTCTTTCTGATTCTGATGATGCAAACTATTTGCCAAAGCATGCAAGTGACTGATTTAGTACTTGTTTAAGTCCCAATTGTTTCAATTACTAAATGAAAAGGAGCTAAATGGATAAAAAAAAATTCTGCATAATAAAAAAACATTATTCATATGGCTAGAATATAAATCACAGAAATAGCCTGTTACTTCTTTCCAGAAAGGATGGAACAGAGCCAGTCTGTCGAACTTAAGTACTTAAACTTCATTTTGCAGATGTGTCTCTGAAGAACTCAAAGACAACTACATTAATTATTTTTTATATGATGAAAACAGCACTTGAATTAAAAACAAAAACAAAACAACAACACAACTACCAGCAAAAAATCCATCTAAGCATCTGAAGTTTAGGTACAAGGTAATTGTCTAGTTAATTTTATCCATATTTTAACATTGCTTGTGTGACATAATGATATTGAATTTCTGAATAGACCTAGCAGGTTTATGCTGTATAAGCAATACTATATTTTTTATTAAAAATAATTTACTCCAGAGTTATTTGATTAATAATTTGGTATTTTTAATTACAGTAATTTCACGACTATAAGGCGCACCCTTTTGACTAAAATTTTCCCCAAACCCGGAAGTGCGCCTTATAGTCCAGTGCGCCTTATATGAAGTACAAAGTTGCAACATTTGCCACCCTGGAAGTGCGAGCCGTGAGCCGTGGAGGGGGGCTGGCAGTGCCGTGGCAGCCGGGTGGAGGCGGGCCCGAGGGACCACGGCACCGCCCCTGTCAGGTCCGGGAGGGCCAATGGCTGCCGAGTGGAGATGGGGCCGGGTACCCGCGGCACCGCCCCTGTCAGGTCCGGGAGGGCCAATGGCTGCCGAGTGGAGGCGGGGCCGGGTGCCCACAGCACCGCCCCTGTCGGG
>PYHW01010678.1:6480521-6493023 GCA_013186435.1 Turdus rufiventris
TTATGGTCGTGAAATTACTGTAACTAAATTTTTACTTGAAATTTCCATAATTTTATTTGAAATCTCCACTGTTATTTGAAGAGGTTCAGTAACTCTGAAAATCAGGCTAGTTCATCAGTAAATGTGATTTACTGTGGGTTTAACAGCCTAAGGTATGTCCAGTCTAGTGCTGTGTATTGTGCAGAAATGTCTCAGCTAGTTACAAAGGAGCTACTTATGAAATCAGAAATGTATCAGCTCTGGGCTAAACACAGCCCTTCTGACCTGACTATACTGCTTATGTGCCATGACTTAGTATCCTTGAATAGTACTGCGATAACTCATGCAAGCCTTGAGCTCTTAAGATATAGCTAAGATATCTAGCACTATCTCTAACTGTGCTCCATTTTGTAGTATAAAAAATGTACAAACATCAAGCATCTGTAAAAACAGGCTTTAAAAAAAATTGCGCTAAATGGTTTAAATTTTTGTACAGATTTAATTGAAGATATTCATTGTTAGATGTCCTCGCTGGCCATAGCTCTGCAGAGGTGAAAAACAGGGACAGAACATTATACCCTGGATTGGTTTTGGACTAAATACAAAATTAAAGTAGTTTGAAAAAAATTACTAAATTACTAAGTATGCAGGGTTTCATCTATAGCCCCTGGGAAGAGCTAGACACTTCCATGAAATTCCATAGGCTGTATGGGGGTTCTAGTGTCAATATACAGAAGAACTACACCATATAAGTACTGATGTAAAGATGATGCCTATCTGCAAATGAATCTTCAATTGCTGATTAGGAATAAGACAATTAAGACAGAACTTTGAGATAATAAATTTTTTTTTCCATGGAAATTATATAATAAGTATTCTATATATATTGTCTTACTTTCCAAAGATGTTACTAAGTTTTAAATTAATAATTTGCAACTCAAGGTGCTAAGTATTTATATTTGTCTATAAAAATACATTTCTTCTATAAAAAAGGAGGTTTTTTATGAGAAGATGATGATTCTTGAAGCAGCTGTACATACAAACTACTCACCTGCAAACTGTTTCCCAGTTATGAAGCATAGTGAACTATTGATGCCCTGGGAAAATCTCAAAGGATCATTTTTAATTGTAAAAATACAATTGAGATTTTTTCCATTGAGTTTTTTTTCCTTAAAAATATGATTACATTTCTTTTTATAATATATGATGTATTCATTAAGTAATACAGTAGTTTAACACTGTAGGATTTTAGGATTTTTCACTATCTCTGGGTTGGGTTTTATTCGGCTATATTTCTTTGGAATTTTTTTTTCCATTTCATTATATCGTTGCTTAATTGACAGGAATCAATTTTGTCTTAGGTTATCCTTGAAGAACTTAGTATATTTGAGGTAAAACAGATAAAATCTAGTTCATAAAATTATTTCTCTGAATCAAGAAACTGATTACCCTGATTGTTGAGCAACACTGTGAACAAGAGAGCCAGAATATTCAAACTGAGTGTCACAAAGCATAGTTAAAATTTTTACTAGTGCTTTGTTCAAACAAGCATAGATTAGATGTGTCTCCATTTTGTGTTTTCTCTTTTAGAGAGTGTGTTACAAATCTACAGAGTAAGCTTTTTCAAAACAACTGATTAGAAATAAAGAGTAGTTGAGGTTTCTTACGCAAAGAATTTGCTTACAAACACATTTTTTCCTATTAATGTTTTTTAACAGCATGCTAGGTAATTGTTATTTTACATATGTCCCGGTTGTGAAGCAACTCCTGAATTGTTCATTTTTTTTTCTCTATTATAATGGTTTACTATGTCTTAGATAAGTACTACTTTTTCAAAGATAGCACAATAGCTATCTAAAAACTGAAAAGCAAGGCTTCAAGTTCTAAGGGTCTAGTATTTAGGTTCTCTGAATAACTAACAGAGGGAGCAATTAATCCAAAATTTTCCTCTATCTAAAATAAGACTTTAATAAAAAAAAAAAAATTCAGATTTCCAAATCTTTGTCTTTCCTGAATTAAAGAGGTTTCCTGGATGTCTGTCTTTACTTTCCATCACCATTTTAAGAAAAATTAACTCATTCTCTGGAAGTTCCTTTGACTACAAGTAATCTAATGTTTTATTTATGTGAAATAAGTCTCTACATAATTCAAGTAGCTGCTCCTTTTAAGATTTTGTTTTAGGCACTACTGCATTTGGTTGCTGGGTTTAGGACTCTGATGTCCTTTCATGCTCTTTATTTTTTCTTCCTCAGTTTTTACTTAAAATGTAAGTGAAAATTTTATTGATAATAATGAGTTTGGTAGAGCTTTTAGAATGTGAGGATTTTTGGGTTTTGTTTGTTTGCTTCCTTTTGTTTAGATGTAATAAGCATATGGAAAAACTGCTTACAGGCTTACTTAGGAGATCCTGGAGGGACATGGTTCAGTGTTTCTGCATAAAAAGCTCTTAACGTCGCAAGAAGTGAAGAACTATTGAGAACACTATATGTTGGAACACTACTCCTAGGAATCAGGTTAGTGTAAAATAAATGTCTATTAAATATAAATATTTCAATTTACTGCATGTGCTGATCTTTACGATGCAGTTGTATATGCTAACTATCATTCTGTCACTATTTGCCTTACTAAGCTTATTAGATCTGCTTGACTAAGCTTAGGACACTCTTGCCTAGACTTGCCTTACTAGATGCATGTTAGAACAGCAACAGAAAAAGGTCTTAATCTTTGTTTAAAGACTTCCAGATGAAATTGCAAATCACATAGATGCACACTCATTAAATAGGTTATCATGAGCCTGGCACATGACTTGACCTAGAACTTTTCTTTGGTCTACATTCTGTTTCTGATGATAAATTACCTATGAATAAAAGGAAATATTTGCTTTCTGATATGCAAGAGCTCAATGACCTTGGTGAATACTCTCTTTGTCATAACCATGCAGACTCTAGTAATACAGACCCAGTCATGGATAGTTCTACTCTGAGTATATAATACATTCTGTGGACCCTAGAGATGGAATGGAAGTGCTTCTCCTGTGACATGATGACTGTGTCCGTACAGAAGTGAACACTGGCATAGCTCAGAGGTATGCAGATTTCATAGTAGTTTAGTTCTAGCTTCTGTCTACAACTAAAACACTTAGCAGGGAACTAAAAGTGTAAACTAAGTATCTAAATTTGCGATGTTGTCAGCAGACATTAGGACCTTGGCTCACCAAAGGATTTTGAAGGTGTTATGGTATATAGGAAATATACATGAGCTCAGAAGTTATGATGAAGATGCACAGTAAATCTATATCTTCTCTGAGAAGAATCTGGAAGTCAGGGTGGATGACTTTGCTATATTACATGGCTCCTGACCTCAATGTTAAGGTTATTGTGTTGCACCATTAGAAGTTATATTGACTGTATTCTTTAGATCACTCTAAAAAAAAAAAAAAGGATTAAGAAAAGAAAAATTAATCATCTAGACTACATGTATTCATCTAAAATCAAATATTTTCTCTTGAATTGAAACTCATCCCCACAACTTAATCCAGTAGGCTGAACATGAAGAGGTAGTTCTGTGTGACATGTCTCAAGGAGACTTCTCAGCCCATGGCAGTTAAGGCCAGAGAAACTTGAGCATAGACACACATTAGCAAAGATCTCTATGCTTCTTTGCAAGGATTCTAGTGGAAGGTCAGTTCTAATCATAACATATATAAGCCTACATAATACAAGTACCTGATATGGCTTAATTTCACAGTAAGTGCCCTAGAGGCCAAGACCCAAGCTTATTTTTTCAGACATTGTATCTGCACAGGCTGTGGAATTGATGACAGTGTCCTCTATGCCTGTTTGACCCAGAGGGCTGTTTTCTCCTGCCTCTAAACTTCTTCTAGCATACCACTTCCTCTTTATCTTCATTAATCAGAAAAAAATCCTGAGGTGACTTGGTCAGACTAGTCATCTGCACTATAAATATCTGCATCTAGTCAAGATATTGTTCATCCTTCAATTCCCTTTATAGTATATCTTATTTCACAAATTTTTTGTTTCTTCCTAAAATAAGTACCTTATATAGGTCACATGAATAGTTCAATAGTATTCATTTTTTCTTGGTTAATGACAAAGTGCATCTAAGCAAATAGCTCAATCGTAATTATTTGTACAACAAAAGATTCTAAAGTTGGATGAGATAGATGAACATTCTCACTGTTCTGATATTTTAAATAATCAATCTGTCATAATACAAGAAATGTTTAAAATTTAGTTGTTTGAGTTTACAATTTTGGTATCACTGTACAGACAGATTTGTATGGTGAAGAAATTATGTAAAAGGAGAGAAGCTGAAGATTCTGAAAAACAAGGGCTGTTTGATCTACTCAGTACAATTTTTAAAACTGGAGGTTTTTATAATGTTTCAAAAAGTCTTTTCAAACAAGGATTGCTAAATGCATAAGAGTGGTGAAAGAATAATTCATATTCAGGTTTCCTCTGGCAGCCAATGATGATGTGCTATTCACAAAATCAAATCTGTGCAACCAGTAGTTTACAACATAGTTTAACTGGTTTACCTGAAGATAAGACATTTACAGGGGAAGATTTATGAATGTATTTATATGTAAATGCAATAAGACAAGGGTGAAGAGCTATTTGTAAGCAAAATGTTTAAATTTTACACAAAGTAATGCTCCTAAATGCATTAAAAAATTTATCTTTAAGAGCCTTAAGCATCTAACACATGGCAAATCCAAGGAGATATGTATTTTCTTGTCTAGATTCAAATTAAGTTTAAAAGCTTAAATAAATACAGGTACCAGCATATGGATAGTATGAAATGTCAAAGTGCTGTAGACATCAGTGACAGTTGATACCAATTAAAAATTAAAAATTTTTTAAAATACATTTTGGGGGAACAGTACTTATTAAATGCATTGCATGTCATTAAAAAAATGTATTTAAAGGAAGAATTTATAGTAGGCTAGTTGGTGGATGAAGACCAAACTCTACAAAAGAGGAGGATGTGGTGCAGGGCTGAAACATCTAGGGAGAGTGTGTTAAGGGAGGCTCTCACACTTCCCTGCAGCAATTGTCCCAGCTGTAACCATCTCAAGTGACAGTACGTGAATGTATATGACCTGAGAAATATGATGGGAGTTCTGAATAAAACTGGCAGAGAAAAATCAGTGGGAAGACTGTGGGACAGTGGGAAGACTGTGCTGTATGCAAAAGAGCAGCACAAATCCACAGTTTTGCTACTGAGTGGATGATGTTTGTTAGAGAGTTTATGGGTCAGGGTCTTAGGGGAGGGCAGCAAGGAAATCAGGCTCCTCATGCTTCTCAGCTACTGAGTAGGCTGGAGTTGCACAAAAAGCCATGAGGGGACAGAGCCAGGACAGCTGAAGCCAGATGACCAGAAGGATATTCCATTCCTTATGACATTGTGCTCAGCAATAAATACTGGGGGAAGAGGAAGGAAGGAAATGACATTTGATGTCATTGCATTTGATTCCCAAGTAATGTACATGAGACAGAGCCCTGCTTTCCTGGAAATCATTGAACACCTGCAGGCCCATGGGAAGCAGTGAATTAATTCCTTGTTTTGCTTTACCTATTGAACTGTCTTTATCTCAACTCTGGGCTTTCACATTTTCATCCTTTTGTTTTTCTCCCCCATTCCACTGTGGGGAAATGAATAAACAGCTGTGTGGGGCTTAGCTGCCTACTAGGGCTAATCTTCAGCAGCTGACAATACTGTGAAGCTGCTCTCAAAATGGAAAAATGGAAATTTCATATCTATTTTCAATAAAAATAAGAAGAAATATCTGGGAAATGAAATTATAATCAGATTTACCTCATTACTCTGGAAGACTTTTAATCAAATCCTGCTGTAAGTAATTTACACCTACATGAAGAAGGAGATTGGGAACAGGCAGCATGTATTTACCAAAGCTTCTTCAGCAGCCTGATGGTCTTTGCTGGTGAGATGTCTGGCTGTGTGGGTGGGGGGAGAACCATGTATGTAAATTACTTTGATTTTAGCAATATTCTCACAGCCAGCCATAATATATTTGCAGCTAAACCTCCTGAAGTTTGACAAAATTTGCAAAGTTATGTCCTTGGAATGGAATAATCCTATACTCCTGTGCAGTCACAACATTGTCAAATGGTTAGAGAGCAGATTTCCAGATAATGGTAACCTGGGTATCCCTGTGGCAAGTTAGATATAAAGCAGCAGATTAATCCCCATGGCCAAGAAGGCCAATGATATACTCTGCTATGTTAACAAGACAGTAGGCAGTTGGCCAAAAATGCTACATCTTTCTGCTTAGTACTGTGTGTGAAATTGTTTCTCAAGTACTGTGTCCAGTTTTGGACTTGTCTTTACAAGGAATACACTGAGAAACTGCAACAAGTCTGTCTTTAAAATTATTTGGGAACAAGAGTATGGTGTATAAGAAGCAGTTTTGGGGGAATTTTCTTGGAAGTGTACAAGTTGCACAGTGGAAGCTCAAGAGGGAATGTACACACCAGTGATGAATGGTTTTGCTCAGGAGTTGGTATTAGGACCGGGCACTCCCAAACATCTTTCTTGGCAACATGAACAGCGGGATTGAGTGTATCACTAACAAATTTTCATACAACACCAAGCTGTGTGATGGGATGTGATCAACACAATGGAGGTAAGAGATGTCATTTAGGGGCAGCTTTTGACAGGCTTGAGAGTGGGCCTGTGCAGATGAAGTTCATTTTATGAAGTTCAACAGGACCAAGTGCAAGGCCCTGCACGTGGATCAGGGCAATCCGAATCGCAAATACTTGCTGGATGGACAATGGATTGAGACCTGCTCTAAGGAGATGAACTTGGGAATGCTGGTGGGTGTGAAACTTGGCATAAGTCAGCAGTGCATGCTTTCAGCCCTGAAAGGAAATTTTATCCTGGGCTGCACCAAAAGAAATGTGATCAGCAGGTCAAGGGAGGTGATTCTGTCCCTCTGCTCCACTCTGGTGAGACCCCATCTGGAGCACTGCATCCAGCTCTGGAGGCCCTGGTGGACCTGCTGGACCAAGTCCAGAGAAGGACCACAAAGATGATCAGAGTGCTGGAAAACCCCTCCAGTGAAGACAGGCTGAGAGAGTTGAGATCATTCAGTCTAAAGAACACTTTTGGAAGACCTTATATCCACCTTTCAGGACTTAAAGAGAACTACAAAAAAGAGAGAGAAAAACTTTTTACTGGGCGTGTAGTGATATGACAAAGTAGAATGGCTTTTGATTGGAAGAGAGGAGGTTTAGATTAGAAAGTAGGAATAGATTCTTTACTGTGATGGTGCTGAGACATGAACAAGTTGCCCAGAAAATCTGTGGGTGCCTCATCCCTAGAAGCATTCAAGGACAGATTGGATGGGGCTTTGAGAAACATGGTCTAGTGTGTGACATCCCTGGCCATGGCATAAGGTTTGCAACTTGATGATCTTTAAGGTCTCTTCCAAGTCAAGCCAGTCTATCATTCCATTAACTAATTTTAAGTGAACATACCTGTGTATGCTAGTATATTGCAGGTATCTCTAAAGCAATAAAATAATTTTACAAATTGAAACTATTTGAAGTAACATCAAGATCACATTGAAAAAAAGAATAAAATAAGGAACTAAAGCAATAAATTTATACACATTAACTAGACAAGTCTTAAAATGTTTTACTAAATTTGGCAGATCAGAAGTAATTTGTATGCTCTTTCACCCCATAATAAAAATACAGAGCAGTGGACCAGATTTTCTAACCAGTGTAATAATGTGTCACAGAAATTTTTACAGAAATAGGAACCCTAAGATAAAATGCAATGGTAATAAGACTGTTGTACTTTTAAGCCTAAATAAAAGAGAAGGAGGAAGTTTTAAACATACTGTCTTCTGAATGATTAATTATTTTTTCTCATTAATTTTTAAAATGAAGAAATGGTAATTTTTTTTTTCTTCTTATGTCCCAGAGGTTTCTTAATTAATATTGGACAGTTGCATCTATTATCAATGCTTTAGGAAAACCTAAGCAAATATGACAATAAAATTGAGAAATAATAAGTGATTGCATATGGTGTCTAGCTTCATTTTTTCTTAATATTTCATAAGAAATCTGCAATCATAACTATAATCTTTAAATAACATTGGCATTCCCTCAGGATCCCAAACTTTTTCTATCATTTATAGGCAGAAAGTAATAATTTAAAAAATGCTATCATAGTTGCTGTTTATATGCCACTGAAAAAGAAAGATTAATGAGCCTATGTGCTTTTTATCCAAGAAGCATAATTAGTCTGCTTCACTGAAATGAATAATTAAGAGGGACATTTTAAAAGAAAACAATATGTTAAAGGCTAATTAAAGTTTTGGAACTTATATGACAAGAACTGTTTTATGTGTTCTTGTAAGACATTTAAAGAGTCGCAGTTACAGTTTTTGGAAGTTCTTGTTCTTTGTAATTGATACAATCTAAAATGCTCTTTTTAAAAGCAGCATTTATTACCAGATTTTTAAGTGCCCTGAGTTTCTAAGTTAAAATGTAAATGCATTTCTATTTGGTTTTAGCATTTTATGCCACATTTGTGAATTGTAGGATATTTTTTTTTGTGAACTATGAAAATCTAGATCCAAACTGTGCTTTAGGCAAGTATGAATGGAAAAACTTAACATGCCAATACCATTTGTATATTGGCAATTATGTAAACATTTTTCATATTGCAGCATCTGTGGGGAAAAAAAAACAACCTCTATTTATCCACATGCATTTTCTGGGTCTATTTGGTACAAAATGTATCATTTATAAATCAACGAGGTTGTAAAAAAAACACGTGTGCAAACATTACCTTTCTTCTGTTTCCTTTATGCCAAACAGGTAGAACTATTTCTTCATCTATTTGTAAGAGAAATACCACTATATTTAGTTCTTTTAAGTTTTTACTTGGTGAACTGTGAGAATATATCAATATTTACCTAACTGCAGGAGGAGTAGCAGTGCCTTAGCAAGAACAGTAACACATGTGAACTGTAGGCCTTGTTTTGCTGGCAGTGAGAGTCAATGCTGGTACCTTATACAAAGGTGACAACTATTTAAAAAGGACTTTGATTTAGAGATGCCTGTTTCTGTCTACTGACTATAAAGCCCAGTTGAGTTAATTTCCCAATTTTTAGGCAACAAAATGTAGCTGAGTTTAACCTTATCTTTTGTGTAAATGATGCATAGTTTTAGTGAAAATTAAGAATATGAACTGCTAGAACTCAAACATGAGGATTACTATATCCTGAGGTACATTAAGCACAGCATAGCTACGTCTGTCTGACTGGTAAGTGATTGTCCCACTCTACTCAAAACGGGTGCGTCCTGCATCTGTGTGAAGTTTTGAGCTCCACAATATAAGAAGGGTATAAAGTTACTAGACTGGCTGGAGGGAGCAAACATAGTGAGGGGCTTGAGGGAATGATGCAGGAGGAGTGGCTGAGGACGCTGTGTAAGAGAAGAAGAGACTGACGGGAAAGATTGCTGTCTTCAACTTTGCCATAAGTTCAGCAAAAGTTCAGATTGGATATTTGGAAAAGATTCTTCAGTGATCTGGTGTTCAAGCACTGGAAAAAGCTCCCCAAGGATCTGGTCATGGCTGCAGGCTTCTGATGTTCAAGAAGCACTTGAACAACACTCCTAGATATATGGTTTAACCCTTAGGTTGCCCTGTGTGGAGTCAGACACTGAGTCAATGATCCTTGTTGGTCCCTGTCAATTCAGGATATTCCAAGAATTATATGGCATATGTAGACAGAAAACTTTAATATTTCATCATAGAAACCTATTATGCTATGAAACACTATGGTATGAAGTTGTCAAATTATGCAAGCAATAGAAGAAAAAAATTGCCATTCTAGAACAAAAAATTTCAAATTGGTTGATATTTATAAGGATCCCTCTTTTATGGGAAATCATCTGAAAAATAGTTATTTGATTTGGAACAAGAACAAATTTTGAAATACTAATTTTCAGCTAAATAAAAAGTAACATCTTGCATAGCTCCAGTGATAGCTGTGTGTGAAATAAAGGCTAAGTGTAGACATTTAAAAATGTGATTTTTGGCAGTAGAGCAAATGGCGTTTGAAACTATTCCAGTCTGTAAAGGCTTTTTCATGATTACTGGCTACTAGAATATTTCTTAAGATATTTCAGAACTCAGTTACTTACATAAACTGAATATTTAAAGATAATTCTTTGTAGCCATTTGAACAATCACTATAGTAAACATAGAAGATGTATCCAATTATTATACAGAGGGAGGTTGATCTTGCTATGATTTCTGAAATAAAATCCAGGGGAAAGTCAGGAACAAGTGAAAGAAACACGGGTGTGAGACAGTTGAACTATTCTGAGAATATTCTGAATTCTCAATTCGTCAGCTTTAGAAGCTGACAGCTTTCACAGCTGTGGGAGATAAAGGTGAAGTAGAACCATATTTGCCTCCCAGATGAGTTCTCTGCATTTTAGGCTTTATGGAGACACAGTGGATTCTTCTAAGAGGCTGACACACAAAAGCCCAACAGTGCTACAGTGGTGAATGTGTTTTGTACCGATTGAAAAACTAAACCATGTTGAAATTCCTATGAGACCAGATGTTTTATTTCAAGGTAGAGTAATTCATAGGAACAAAAAAAATTCAAAACTCTGCTGCTAAGAAACTAAAAACACATCTGCTGGCAGGTTTCCTCAACCTCCAATAAAAAAAACCCCAACAAAAACAAAACAAATTAAAAAAACCCCTGTGATGAAGTCCTAGTAGATGCCCATGTCAACTTTAATTTAAATCATTTAATGCACAAATATAATTTGATTAGTGCCTTGGACCGTTCTCTTCTTACACTTCTTTCATTAAACAGAGCTTTTCTTTCTTGTTTTTATTTCTTCATATTATTATGCAGGTGTATAGTTATGCAAATAAATTATTTGGTAAAATAAAACAGATTTATTACCATGTCTTTCCAACCCTTTCCCAGTGGTACAGAATGCTCTCTTTGCACTGTGACTGTGCTGTCATTTCCCTCCACAGCAAGCTGGAGCAGAGAGCTCTATCGTTCTAGAGAATTAGTAAAGACTAGCAGTACACAGGAAGTTTGACTTTTGCATCCCTGCCAAAATACATTATATTTAAATAATATCTTTCAGAAAAAGACATACAAAACTACATCCTTTGCTCTGTGAGGGGACAAAGTTTCTGAAAACTATTCTCAAACAACTGCTTTAGCCCCTCTATTAGTGTTCTTTGACCTTTCTGGCAGAAATCCCTCTTCAAATGCTTTCACCAGGTTTTTCATTATACAAAGACAGTTTCCAGAGCTCCCCAAGTTCCTCATCCTTTAACCAGTCTTGCATCCTAAAGGCATGACAGCCCGGTAATGTGTTTTAAAATGAAATTTTTTTTCAGCATGGGTAACAAATCAAGTCTAGACTGTATTTTGTCATATTTGTAATGTGTGTGTTGAAATTGAGCTCTCATTTGCAATTCACAGTTAAGGCTACCCTGAGTATTTTACATTATTTAGAAGGCTTCCTTGCAAAAAATAAAATGGAGCAATAATACTTTAATTTCATGAGGACCTAAATACAATTTAAGCTCCTCCAATTTTTTTTTTTTTTTAAGTATTATTTACCTTTTCCTTGTGGGGGGCTTCCTACTTTGACTATTTTGAAAATCTACTACATATTTTTTCCACTTCCTTTGTCCCTTTTGTCAATTTTTCTTTTTTTTTTTTTTTTTTTTTGGTGTGCATTATTCTTCTTTCTATTTTCTTTCGACTAACCTATGAAAGGTCCACTGAAGTCTTAAAAAAATGCTTAAGTTTTATGTCAAGGAATAAAATGATCCACAAATATTACCAAGAAACTAAGAGTTAAATATACATATATGATTCAAAGGAGAATTTAAAAACCTTGGGAGCCTTTCTGATCTTAAAAAGAGTGATGTACCTGAAAATAAGTTTAATTCACTTGTGAAAGGTCAGTACAAGAACTTAAAGAACCTGATCACTGAAAGCATGATCAACCTGCCTCAAGGAAGCAATTTATGAGTTGTTAGAAAAGAGAAAAAGAATTAAATTCTCTTTAACTGAAAATTGTTAAAAGTAGAGAGTTAGAAGTTGATGAAAATTGAATTTTTATTTTTCAGAGGCCAGTTTTGAAGACTCAGCACTATCTACAGCAATACTAAAATATAATGTGATCAGAATCAAGATGAAACAAGTTTATTAAAAAAGAGAGGATAAATTTGTGATCAAGGGACTACAGTAATTTCACAATTATAAGCCACACCTGATTATAAGCCCCACTTCTGGGTGTCGGCAACTTTTCATTCTTTGTCCATATATAAGCCACACCTGATTATAAGCCACACGTTCCAATGCAGAATGTGATAAAAGGTATCTATTCTATCACCATCTGTTGAGGGTGGGGCCAGTAATCCTGATCTCCACAGGAGATATTCTGCTAATGGGCCATCCATCGAAGCC
>PYHW01010678.1:6493623-6531676 GCA_013186435.1 Turdus rufiventris
TCATTCTAAGTTTAAAATCTTCATGAGTTTTAAGTATTTCAGTATATTTCAGAATATCACCATAATGCTCTGTTGGATAGTAAGTGGTTGGAGGGCCTTTTTTATCTAAAAGAAAAACTGAAAAAAACGTTATATAACAGTCTGAGCTAAATGAAGGAAAAAGCTCACCAGTTTGACATACTGTTCCCATCTAATCAAAGACTCTTATGGAGAATTTTCTAAAAAAATTAATCCACTTATAAATTTATATATTAGCTCTTTAAATGTTTTTTTTTATCTTTTTGTGGCTCAAATTCCCACTGGTAAACTGAAACCCCCTTTTTTTTTCTTTTTTTTTCCTTAGTTTTTTCTTTCCTATAATAAGGCAAGTCCTGTACATCACCTCCTAAAATATCAATGATATAAATACTTCAAAGATTGAGATGAGAATTGCTGGATTCATTATTGTTAATAAAACAATAACAACAGAATATGAGCTCATCTACGTATAGAAAGTTTGAAATGAAACAAAAAAGAGAACAGTATAGATATGGACATAGTCAAAATCAGGATTAGATTCTTAAAAATATAGATACCAGAATAAGGATCCAAGCTACATATTACAATTGTATTCCTATTCTGTAGCCAACAGGAAGATAGGATAAACTGCTGAGTGACTATGAGAATCAGGAAAGATGAGTTCTTCTTAAATGTCAAATGGGCACTATGAGTGCTGAGAAACAATGTCTAAGTCATATCACCAGATGAAAATTGGTCATAATTCAGTTTAACAGTAAGGTAGAACCACTGATTTTTTCATGTCTGTTTCTTCCCTTATGTTCCCCCATGAATACAAATCATGTGTAACATCCTAGAAAGTAGCTGAGCTTTTTCTCTTTTATTTCTGTAGCTACCAGATTTTTTCCAGTGAAAACTGAAATTCTACTTCTAGTCATTCTGAGTTTTTGGTTTCTTTTTCCATGTAGCTTGTATTGATTCTCATTTGAGCATTTTTCATGTATTGTTAGCTTTCCCAAAATTTGATAGAATTCCTTCTTAGTCCTTAATTTAAGTTTCACTAATTCTTTCATTTCCTTTGCCCTTTCTTCCCTTACACAGTTAGTTAATACCATCTTGCCCTTTTAACAGATTCCTTCAGAAACAGTTCTCTACAAATTCTTCTTGTGTTTGTCACAATGACTGCCTTTGCTTGTGCAGCAGACCTTCACTGAATTCAGAACAGGGCATTTTATCTGAAAAAAAGACACAGGGTAAAAGTAAGTTTGGATAGTAGTATGTATGTGAATTGCCAATTCTAACATATTCTGAATCACTTAAAAGATGGCTGCACTTTGTTAGAAAGTTCATATTCCTTGGCATGCTCTCCTGTACCATTTGCTGCCTTAGCAGAGTCTTGGCTCAGAGTTTTCTGCATTACCTGCTGATGTTGCAGGCTTTTTTTACTCAGAATTATTCAGAAAAGTAGTTTACCTTTTTAATCAACATCAGACATGAGGAATTATGAGCATCCCTGAACAAAAATGAAGTTATTTTTGAGATGTATTTGAAATATTAATTAGATAAATGTAATCCCGTGGTATTTTTTTTTTTATTTTTTATTTTTTATTTTTTTTTTTTTAGCACTTAGGACCACAACAATACAAAAAGTTCAAAGCAAATAGTTTATTTTACTTCAAAACCTACATTGACATGGTTGGCACATTAAGCTTTCATTGCACCTTTGGGTCAAAATTAGCTGCCTTTTTGTTGACTACAGCCTCTTCATTCCTTTAAAAACTCCAGCAGCTGCAGGACACATTCAAACAAATTTGCCAGGCTCTAAACTTTCTATCAAAGTGCATCTGTCTTCACTGGTAAAATAAACTGTTGACTGCACAGTATTTGAAGCACTTGGCTTGAAGTACCTCCCCAGACTTTAAATACCAGTCTGCTTGAAACACTACAGAGATGATCTCAACCATAGCCTTTTCTCTTAGCAATGTGCTTCTTTCTCAGCAATATGTTTCTACTTTATCCTCGCTACATTCAATATAATTGCTACACTGCCTGTTACAAATTTGCCTCAGCTCCTCCCTTCTAGTTTTGAAGTTATTGCTATCGCTCATCTCTACTCTGCTTTGAACAATAGTTCAGTTTGTTTTGTGGATAACTGCTTGTGCACTCACTTGTTAGAATTTGATGGTGACATGCTTCACCAATCATCTTTACTCATATTTTTTTCTTAAAACAGACAGGTTCACTTTGAAAAAAAAAAAAAAGATTTTAAAGCACAATTTTTGTCTTCTGATATAACTCACGTGTCTTATCTACTCTTCTATAATTCCAGTGGAGCATCCTACAGAAACAGACAACTGGGAACTGTGGTTGTTAAGAATGTCCCAGCCCTACCAGACTCAAATTGTCTTCCTACCCATCTGGAAAGAAAAGTAAAAATTATCTGTCTACTCATTCTAAGAATCTGCTTAATAATTTTGCACACAAGGAACCACTGAGGAGGAAGGACTACAAGGTATATAAACAACTAAAGTAAGAGTTAAGGGACCAGTGGAATCAAAGTCTTAAGTTAAAAAATTAATACTTTGGAAAGATACAAATGGAGCCATCAACGTTAAGAGATGATGAAATCTTGCTAGTGGCACAAGTTGAGTACACAAACAGGAAACTTAACATAAGCTAGAATGTGAATTTAAAAGACATAATTTTATCTGGCTGGAAAACTATTATTGAACAATAAGTCTAAGGTATTTTGCCTTGCAAAAAAGAGAAACTGAATGGAATAACAGGGAAATTACCTCCTACTGTCTAAGTCGAGTACAGAAAATTTGGTGAACCTGGGCATTTGTATTTAGCCCTGAAAAAGATGATGCTCTGGTCTGAACCAGCATCACAGCTTGAATTTGGAATCACAACTGAGCACTAGATGAAGCAGCCATAGACAGAGATAGAACACACAAAACACAGGGTAATATCTAGTCCTCACATATTGCAAACATCAAAAATTATCCAAATACAAAGAATAACCTTAGATTTCAGTCACAGACTTTGGTAACAGTAGGTAGATATTATCTAAGGGTAAACATCTCTTTTACGCTATTCTGCTCTTTAGTTTAATCTGGAAAGATTAAAGGTAAATTAATAAAGGTCATATATTTAAAAGTTAATGTGCATCCCTTTCAGGTTTTAATAATTTCAGATTATCATTACATAAAGCAGACTGACAATGTAACACCCTGAAAGGCTGAAATTTTGCTTCAACCTAAAATTCTTTGAGATAATGCACACTTTTTGCAGCTGCTAACACTTGAAAAATGTTTTTTACTTACTTCCTCTCTTTTTCTTGCTTTTAATAACAAGTTAGAGATAGACCAATTTCTACACAATATATAACTCAGAACACATTGTGACTACTAATGACTTTTTTTCCTAAGAATATATTTTTTCCACCCTGATTGAAACATATAGTGCACAATTTATTCGTCATAATAATTTTTTTACAAAATCAAGGGGTTTTTTTCTGTTTAATTAACTTTGCAAGCAGCAAAACTTCATCTTTTCTTCTTCCCCATTACTCTCTGATGGCTTGTATAATGAAATATCATATCACAAAGCAGTCCATAATGAGGGAGAGAAAATCTGTTTTCTTGCACTTAGCTTTTTGGTATTTTTAGGCTACAACCACAGAGAAAAAATATTATGTTACCAATATTCTAAGTAATACAGGCGAACAAAATTCAGCATATTAGTCCTATATTAAATTACACTTTTTATGCACCTTTGAAACATTCATTACATATATGTGGATCTGCTGGTACTCGTTTAAATTTACCAACTTTTTGACTGAAGCCTGTATCAGTCAATGTTAAGTATCATTACCAAGAAGTGGAATTGTTTTTCCGTTGTGATTATCTAATAGTAGTTGCATGCAGCCATAAATGCAAAATCCTGTATGCACCAAAGTGTTTCCCAGGCACATAATTTCAACTTAGCTTGACAAATTTGCAAGTATATTAGTTGCACATAGCCAAAACTCGTAACAATTATTTAAAATCTACTATGGTGATAGGCATAAAATCTACTATGATGAATGTGATTTTCAAGTTAACCAAGTTAAACAAAAATCTTGTAATATCTTAAATTATTAATTTCTAGGCATGTCTGTGAGAGGGAATGTGAATCAGGATTTTCAGCTCTTATTTCCAAAAGTGCAACGATTTTAAACTTTGACATTCCCTAGGCCTCAAGCAGCTCTTCAAGCAATTTTCTACCATGATGCATTCTGTTTCATTTGATACACACACAGACATTTAAACTTTTGAGTTTATACATATAATGATGTTTTTGTATTTTAATGATTTTGGAACTCTTATACTACATGTCCTGCTGCCTCATCCAACCTCATTCTCAAAAGCAGGCTGTCTTCAAAGTCAGAGTGGGCTGTTCAGTCTTCACTGGCTGGGTTTTGAGTATCACCGAGATAGAAATTCCACACAGCCTTCCTGGGTAACCATTCCCAATGTTTTTAGCATCCTTTAACTGAGATGAGGTAGTGATGTGTTGGGCAGGGGTTTTTTGCTACCCCTCTCCTTGCACAAAAGTGCATTTATATATTCTGTTCATAACTTTTCCTCCTCCTAATAGCTTGTTTTTCTGACTCAAATTATTTGTCTTAAACTTGTATTAAATGCCTCCCCAAAACCATATTGCCACTCTAATGGCATCTGTAACCCTAAACCTATTATTCTTCAAGCAATTTCTGAGCTTTTTCTCATACACAACCATTTGCATTCAGAAATACATCTCCAAAAAGTCTGTTATTCTTCTTGTTAATGCACAATTTTGTTATTCTGTTTCTGAAGGAGTAGCATCTGTGGCACAATTAATAATTCTGAGACCTTTATTCATTTTGCTGAACACAACCACTTCATGCTTTCATATGCCAGAAGTGGTCCACCATATTTCTCTATTATTTCTTTACTTGAATTGTCTCACTGAAGAATCATTAATTTTCAAGAGCAGGATGAAGTGCATACATAAACAACTGTTTGGTCTTGTAACCCTTGAAGATAAAACCAACAATAAGAAAATTGTCTATTTTATGCTTCCATTTTCATGGGCAGTAGTACAAAATTAAAGCTGGAAAAGAAAAATCTGTTTAGCTCTCCCAGTGCTTGAAAATCAGGTTGGCAATACAGTTTTAAAGTAAAATAGGGAACACTTTGTACTGGGCTAGCAGTTGTAGTAGCAACTGCAGATAAGCATTCCTGATTCCAGCAGTAGAGCAGCTAGACATGAGCCACCAGATAGGAATATGTGAATAACTGAATATTGATCGATGACTTGACTGGAAAATTTTTGTCATTGACCTGATTTTACTTCCTCAAATTCTTCTTTCCAGAATGAGCTCCCCACATATTTCATCTGTTTTATGTGAAACATTAACCCTCACACAAAATACAATGATAACTTTGGAAAACTGAGAAAGAAGATGCTAATGCACAAAATAATGTATATTTTGGAGGAATATTTTTCATATCTCCTTATCTCAAAACAGCCAACAATTGACTCCTATTTTACTCTCACCAGGTTATTTCTCAAAACTAAATATGTATAAGTGCATTAGAATGAAGATGCACATCTAACACTAACCAGCACAAGAATCTTCCACATATACTCTATGCCTGACAAAATGCAAGAACTGTCACTTTGATTTGATTTTATTTCTAAATTTAATGCTGTATATGACAGGAAGAGGCTTCAAGACTATAAAATTCCCTAATAGGCTTCAAGTTTAGAAAATAATGTCTTTTCTCAGTGCTTTTATGTTTAATTATTTCATTTATATTGCTAATATTGCACTATGATGTTTAGGTAAGCAAAGATTTGTTTTCTTATGGGTTTTTTGCCCCTGAGTGAAACCATTTAGTATGCCACTGAAGGAGAGTAGGAACCAAGGCCTGAAAATGAGGACATGGTCAATGAAAGAACAGTTCATAGTATTTCTATTAAAAAGTCAAAATGTACAAGACTCCATGGCTGCTGCCTACAGTTATACCATGACACTCCTCTAAAAGAATTAATCCATAAAAATGTATCTGTTGCAAGAGGCATATAGACAAAGTTATCAAAATGTCCAAAGATGAAAAAATCCTTTACAGAGACTAAACTGCTAACACTTTAAAAAACATTAATATTTGGAATCTGTTGATTACTTACTTTTTTGAGAAGTTCATTCAAGAGAACTCAAGCCACGAATGCAAGGAATTACTGATTACTAAAAGTATTGACAGGATTTTTTCTCTGTCTTTATGTGAAATATTACTTAAGTTGTGGAGTACACTTTGGCTTACAGTATCTTAGAGATTGTGCTTCATGCTTTCAAATGAGGCAAGATGCATTATTTTATTTTTTTTCCTCTGAAAATTACATCTAATGCTAAAAAAATCCCCAACCAAATGCAATGAAAAACCACAGCAAACCCAACCCATCACATATGCTTCACAGGATTTTTATACAAAACGAATTTGTTTTCTGATGACTCTTTTTGCCGTGATGATTTTACAGTAGTTACCATAACAGATTTCCTGATCTGAACAAAGCTCTTTTATTCATCACAAATCTGCTCTCCCTCCCACCCAGCTGAATGATGCAGAATTGTCACTTACAGCCATGAGAAAGAGAAGTGCAAGCAGAATGTTGTATGATTTGTTTATTCTGGCTTCTGCTGTCTTCTTGCAGCTGCTATGGTCTGAAGCATTAGATGCTTGCTTGAGCTGGGTTTCAGATTAATATTTGCTTGCTTGTAATTTAACAACAAAAAAGTAGTTTAAAATGTTAAAATAAAAAAAAGTTTGTTAATGATGTATGCCTTCAGAGGTGAATGCACTGGAATAATTAACAAAAAAGCAAGACGGTTTCAAGAATTAGATGTAACAATCACAGAAAAATATCATGTTTCAATATATGCTGTAAAATATTAACCAGAATATTATAACTCTACATTGACTAGACAAAACAGAAGTTAATTAATGATCAGCTCTTTATTGCTATCAGACTAGTAAGCAATTTAAAGAATATGTAAAGCATTACTTGAGAAAGAAAACCTATGTTTTTGGAAATTTTCCGTATTCACTCAATTCTTCAGTTAGGAACAGCTGTCTATTTAGCATCATTAAAGGAAGAGAAGAATTAAATCACTGAGAACTTTTGATAGACATTATCTACCAAGCTTTTTCCTTCTATGAGAAATTACTGAGGCAGTTTCTGCTTTGGTCATTGCTGCATAACATTATGACAAGGAACTTGTAAGTTTTAACCCTAAACCCCAAAGACTAATCACTATCTTCTGTCAGGTTTATTTCCTTAAATCTATATATAATAAAAAGACTGTGATTACAATTTAGTTTCCTTATATTGTAATTCTTAACATTATAGGACATGGCTAAGAGTGATCCTGCTCTGTTATTTTACATCACCAGTTATGAAATCTAAACATATTAAAAAAGAAATTATATAGCAGAATCTGTCAAAAGTGTGTCTGTGGTATGTCTGCTGCCTTCAAAGCTTTGAAAAAAAAGCCCTGATTTAGATGGAGAGTGATCATGAAAGATTTAACACATGACTGCACACTACAGGCAGACAGGAGGTAACCTCCAGGATTTTGAATTATGTAAATGAGATCAGGTCTCTTAGGACATCCTTCTCTTCAATGACTACTGGCACCACACACATGTAATAGTGAAACAGAAAATATTTATATTCGGTGGCATCCATTTCCCATTAATTTTTATATCAGCAGTTGTCCTGGATTTGGTTGTGATGGAGTCACTTTTCTTTATAGTAGTTGCTATGGGGTTGTTTTCCAGTGAAAACTTGTTGATAATATAGAGATATTTTTGCTATAGCTGAGCAGAGCTCACCTAGAGCCAAGGGATGGTCTGCTTCATGCTCCACCTAACCAGAGAGTAGGCTGGGTGTGCAAAAGTTGGGAAGGGACACAGTCAGGACAGTCAAACCCAGATGACCAAATCTGTATAGTGCCATGTTCAGATAAAGCTGGGGCAAGGAGAAAGCAAAGCAGTGCATTTGAAGTGATGGCATTTTTCTTCTCAAGTACCCTTTGTGTGTAATGGAGCCCTGCTTTCCTAAAGATGGCTGAACACCTGCCTGCCTGCCTGTGGGAAGTGTAAATAAATTCTTGGTTTTTCTTTGCTTGAACATGCAACTTTTGCTTTACCTATTGAACTGCCTATATCTTAACCCATGAATTATCTCACTTTTACCCCTCTCTTTATTATCCCATCCCATTGCAGGGAGAGTGAACATGCAGCTGTGTGGGGATGAGTTGCTGGCTGGGGCTAAACCACAACAGTGTAGATGTCCAGAATTACCCTGGTTGCCACTCTCTAGAGAAACCGACATTTCTAGAGAACAATACCTCTGCCCTAATTTAGACTGTTACAGAAAAATGAGTTAATTTTTTCCTCATTTTAAAAATTTTATTTCTTATAAACTGATGTCAGAAATATTAGCTGATACATATAAACTAGAGGAGGAGTAAATTAACCTCACTGAGTTACAAATTTAAGAAACAAAAATTGCACATAAAGCACATCTAAATAAGCATTCAACTTAAAATTTCACTCCCAGACACTGCTCTTTGCTCTACTAATTTCCCTGAGTTGTATAGCCAGTATTAGATTTGGAGACTTGGGGTTCAAAGCAACTTATTTATCTTTGAATGCCCTCCACCTCTCTCTACTCATACACACACTCTTTATTAAAAAACAAAAGCATAAAACAACCAATCAACCAAAAAAAAAAAAAAAAAAAANCTGTCCACCCCCCCAAAAAAAGCCAAACAAACAAATAAACAAAAAAGAAAAAACTTCTTCTTGGTGTGACATTTTATATATTTAAGGAGTTTGTTCCCCTCCTTTCCACTGGGAAACACAAGGGCAAATTTTCCTTATCCTCCTAGGAAGGAAGGCATTGGCATTGTATAATTAAATATTTGGGGTTTTTTCCTGTAATGATTTTCCCTTAATTTACAGTTATGCATCTGGTTAACCCCTAGTCTAATTGGGACTCTATTTTCTTTTTTCCCCGTATTAGAAGTTCCCTATAAGTCTAAAGAAATTTTATATTGCTATCTGTAAATATACAGAATTTATAACCTGTATAATAATTTTACATTAAACATCACTGCTTCTTCAATTACAAAAAGGTTTATCTCTCGTGTTCCTATGACCATCTGACATTCAAGTCACAAACCCTATTATCTTCTGAAAGGGCAGGAGCCTAGTCTAATAGATCCCACATCATCTATAGGAAATAGTTTCCATGGTATTCTTCACATCTGTAGTACTGTCAAACATGTAAGCCTTCTGATAACAACTATGTTTGTGGGAAGCACTTTGGTGTGAGTTTCAGCACTGAACACTGACACGGATTTCTCAGAGGTTGTGCAGTCTCTGTCCTTGGAGATTTTCAAAAGCTGTCTGGAATACAGTCTGAGGCCACCAGCTCTAGGTGGCCTTGCTTGAGTAGGGGGTTTGGACAAGATGAACTGCAAAGTTTCTTTCCAACCTCAAGAATTAAGTTATTTTGTGGTTTGGGGTTTTTTTTGGGGGGGGGTGGGTTTGTTTGTTTGTTTGTTTGTTTGTTTGGGGTTTTTTGTTTCTTTGTGTTTGTTTTTTGTTTGTTTGTTTGTTTGTTTGTTTGTTGTTGTTGTTGTTTTGTTGTTGTTGTTTTTTTTTTTTTAATGTACCTTATATAGCGGAAAAATAGGCAATTTCTATTTAGTCAGACTGTTGATTCATACAGAACTTGATTTTTACCAGGCATGGATCATGGAAAGTTAAATGTTCAAGGGATGGAGAAGCAAAGTGAAAAAATTAAACTGAAGATGAAAAGACTTCTCTAGAAGCTAAATTATAAGATGGGAAGAACATAAATAGATGAAGCAGTTATTGCTTACTGCACTCATTTGCTTTATTCATCATAGTTTTAGGATTGTCATGGAGCTATTAGTGATTATGTTATAAAGACACATTGCTAAAGGTTGGTGAATAACTATAATGCAATCCAAAGCACCAAAATAACTAATCAGGACACAGCTTTTGAATGTCAATCATGTCCTAAAGTGGATTACTGTAGCACAATTATGATTCATTAATTTTGAATTTAAGGATGTAGATATGAATAGTTTAATAGGGTTTGTGCATACCTAATTCTGCTGTGGAAGATAAAACCAAAAAAAAAGATAGGGGAAAAGTTGAAAATTTAATTTCTACTTTATTTTGAAGATGTTCTTCTTCCACATTCTTCTTTTGTGTCTTTTTGTTCAATCCTCATATGAATCTGCATGTTCAGTGAGAGATAAGAAACTACAACTGCTCACAGAATGCTCACATATTGTGAAACTGAGCTCATTTTTACTTGCTCAGGACTCTGATTTCTTTCTCTCTTTCTTTCTTTCCAGTTTGTGAACTTTAATATCCTCCCAAAGGATTTGTTTGAGATCAATTATTACTTTTATTTCTGTTTACTGTATTTAAAAAAAAAAAAAAAAAAAAAAAAAAAAAAAAAAAAAGAAAGAAAAGTAAGAAAAATTAAGTGAGAAGTACCCCTTCCAAAAAGTTAATTTAATGTTAAAGAAATCATGAAGTGTACCAGAAATGCAAACATCATTATTTACTGGTAAAAGATAATTTGGTGATTTGCCTTTCACTCCTTTTGTCTGTCCCTATGGTCCTCCTGAATGCTGATGTGTCTCTGTACAGTTCTTCATCTTATTAAAAAAGAAACCCAAAAGGGCTATTTTTCTATTCATTTCTGTTCACCAGCAGATGTTTTGAAACTATCCTTGATAGTCTCAGATATCTCAGAAGTGGAGCTGTCTCTAAAGGCTAGTATTCACTGGGAGAAAGTATAACCAAACTTTTCTTGTTAGGATAGGAAAGACAAAATATGAGAGAATGGCAGACTTTTCTGATAGTCACCATGGCAACAGAATGACAAAGTTTTTATTTCTTTGCCTATTTCTTACACAACTGTTTTCAGGCATATTAACATTCTGGAGGTTATCAATAAGACCTTCAGTTTACTTTTTAGTTTTACCCTAATTTGGTATGACATGATTTCAGGTAGCTGGATGACTCCAAGGCATTCTTTATCCAGGATATTTATTTAACCACACTGCCAGCAGCTGGGACTGTGGGAAAGAGCAAGTGTTGTAGTTCTCTCAGCAGACTCACAGCTCTATCCAAATTGTGACTGTCTTGTTGTTGAGCTACACGAGCTAGAAAGTGAACTATCACTACATGGGTTTGAGATGCAGAACTGTCTGCCACAGACTTGGAAGGTTGTCCCTTATGCTGTTCAGACACATGGCAGCTGCAGGGTAACAGGGAGTCTATTATGTTTTATGAGTACTGTATTATACAGAGTATTTCTTTACACAGAGTATTTGCTGATTATGATCTATATTGCTTACTGGCTCATTCATGAAACTCTAAAGACTCATTTCAAAATGACTATTCAGATAGGATCCTATCTTAAGTCTAAAGAAATCAATTAAAAGCAGGCATCACTGGCTGTAATTGAGGTAAAAGCTGAACAGAAGAAGGGTAATATTAATGGGCATTAAGAAGACATGTCTAGATTCTGAATACTAGAGGCAGGTATATAGAGACCATCTTTCAAGAAGAGACAAAGTCAAACACTGAAAATTTTCTAAGATTGGAAAGTATCAGAAAGTAATTCAACGTTATTTATTCAATAAGGTATCAGCTCCATAGGATATTCTTAGCACAGATTACTTGACATCCTCCTATTTCTCTCCCTCTTTCACTTTGTTACTATTGCAAAATTACCATCTTCATTAATCTAATGCAAGTGCAACATTGCAATACCGCTTTAAATTAAAATATGATAAAATATTTACAAACAGTTGATTTATCCTACAGAAGTTTCTCATGACTTCTATGGATAAACTATGTTTTTATATCTCAACAGAGAGACTCATTTGTAATAGATAATCTGGATAAAACATTTTTATCCTTATGAATTAATTTATCCACAGATGTTATAGCAGATTTTGTTATAATCAGAGTTTCATTTAGAGAAGGCTTTGGTTTTGGTTTCTTTTGTTTTGTTTTTAATAAGTAACATATAACCTTAATATTTTAAAATAAAATCTCAAAAATATATAAATATATAAATATATAAATATATAAATATATAAATATATATATATATCTTATATATATATAATTTTCCATTGATGCTGCCTTGAGTGTAAGCATTTGAGCTATTTTACAATATAAAGAAAATATAATTATATTCTTTGTACTAAAGTACAAAAACTGCAGTGATATTGCTTTGTAAAATGAAATTATACCTTTCCTGGTAAAACAGCGGGTTATTGTACATTAGATGCTTATTCTGGTAAGCAAAAACTGAATGCAGAATTTATTTGTGACTTTTAATAAATAATTCACTAATCACTTCTGTACAAGCAAGACAATATTGATTCAATTTGTGTGATAATGTTCAGCTTAGAAGATCTTTGAACAACTACCCAACATGCTTAAGTGAAAATTAATTGACTGGCGAACTGCTGATAATGTGGGGGGAATAAAAAAAAAGTTGATGAGGACAACAGACCAAGTTTTCAGTTATAAACTATGTAATACTTTAATTTCAAAATTATATGAAATTGAAAGCTAAATTAATATTTAAATATGTGAGAAGGAAAAATACATAACCAGTGATCCAAATATTAATATCATAGGAATCCTTGCATATTGCAACACTCCCAGTCATAGTGTTTGAAAGCATGTGCTCTTGCTTGGCTTTGTTCTTCACAGTCATGTAGAAGAATGACCACAGCTACTGCCCTAATGGGAGTTGAAAACCAGCAGAGGGAATGGAATGGATGCTATCAGCTGTTAAAAATTAGCACATTATGATAATCCTTATAAAAGAAATAGCTTGCAAAAGCAGTAACTTTGCTGTAAGCTCTGACATGTACTAACTTTAAGACAGCTGTGCATCTGTAAGGCACAGGGTAACAGGAGAATTATGGGAGCAATGATGCTGACATGTGAGATCAAATATTTTTCAACTTCACCTATGTGTCAAAACTCTATTGTTGTCTGAACATTTATGTGAAAAGAGTTTGAAAATAGAGTAATATTGCCTTGGAAACCAACCAATACAGGCAAAACTGAAATAGAAATTTAAAAAAAAAATGCTTTTACTAAAGCAGAACCATCAGGGTTTGTTGCATGAACAATACTTCATTATCCCTTTTATTTCAAATTATTATTGAGTGGAAGACTAGAGTGTATAGAGCACAAATATTGACTGCAGCACACATTCTGAATTTCATAATTATAAACACAACGTCATAAGAATAGCAAGCTAGTTTATTTAACTCTGGCTATAGGGGCCTTGCTATATGGCCCACTATCTGTCAGTACCTTGTATGACACAGCATCCACTACTACAGCCACATGAAAAATGAAATAGAAGTCCTCAACAGAAAAATTCACAACCAATATGGTAAATAGAAATTAGTGCATACACCAGTTAAAAACAGTTAGAACATCAACTGAACCAGATACCATCAAATTAAGATCATTTGGAGAACAGACATTCATGACAGTTAAGATTCCGGGCAAAACTTTATAGAAAAGATCAGATAGTAAAAAAGTACAGAATTTTTTATACTTGTAAAAATGTAGACAGAACAGAAGCACCTTATACCAGAATGAAAAATGAAATTTTGCACCATGTTTCTTGATTTCCCAAGGCTGTTTCCAAATACATCATATCCATGGGCCACTCAATTGGGAAGTACTAAAGACTACTTACATTAACTGGTGTAAAGAAAGGTAAAAAATGTTAACTCCCCTACAAAACTATTGTGTTTTGGCAGGGTAGAAGATCTCTATAGAATTTGTTTAGAATAGATTTCAGTAATCCAACAAATGTTACATGAAAACCTCTGTCTTGCTTGATTTGCAAGAGAAATAATGGTGGTTTTTTCCCATTGTTACTTCACTTTATTTGACTTAACGAATTACCTGAGTTACTTTGAACAATATGAATGTATTTCATGCAGAATAACTATTTCTGTTAATAAATGTGATGCATAAAATGGAATTCATTAAATCCAACTGTAAATTTCTGCTATGTGAAACAATTCACTCATAGCCAATAAGAAGTTACCTGTAATGTTTGAAAATAAATTCTTACAGAGTCTGTATCTGTTGACATTTTTTTAAAGATGAGAAATTAAAAGTCAGTATGATCTGCATTTTGGATTATGAAGTGGGAATTTCTGATATAGTCCATATAAATTAATTGCAATATGATTTTTAGTTATATTTCTTGAACTGATTCTTAGACGAAAAACCTTGAAATCTGAGAATTAGCACATTTCTTTTCCCCTTTACTGACGGATTCTCATTTTTTCTGACATTTAGTATTTTTGGTGTTCCAGGATATTTCTGAATATTCCTTTCCTATGATTTATTTGAAAAGAAATATTTTAAATATTATTTCAGGTCACTGTGTCCATTGTTGAGTTCCAAATATACAGCAGAATACTTGTGTTCTGCCTTCAATATTTAATAGGGAACACAAGAGTAGACACTTGTTTTGTTAATACGTATTATCTGATTGCTAGATATGTTGCTCCTTTCCTTGGAGAAATTTTGAAGAATTTTTGAGGTTTTATTTTCATTTCTCTCTTGGAGTGGTTCCAAATCACATATTTTCTGAAAACACACATAAACCTACCCAGGAGAGAGTGTGTTATCCTAAATTCGGTTTGATTTTGGTAGCATATATTTGTTGTTTCAAATAAAAGTGTTCAAACTTATTATTGTAGATATCTACTTTCTCTGACAACTGTCTGCTGCTTGGTTGGACACTGACAAGTAACCAAGTGCTCTGCTTGGGATTTTATTTGCATATTTTAATTACATACACAACAATACATAAATAGTTTTATAGAAGAGATAGAACTCTAACATCTAGTGGTTTTAGAAGCAAACAAATTATCTGTTCCTTTTACCAGAGTGATTAACCCTTTCATTAAATTTTGTGCACTGCAATTATTTCTTTTTTTTTTTTTTTTTTTCCCTGAAATTGCCAATATGCAATTGGGAAATTAGCTCCTTGGAGACTTGGAAAATTTGGACATGAGAGTATGGAGTATGACAACATAATTAGCAGAAAAACAGATCAAATTCTAAACAGGCTGGACTGTAAGACTAAAAGTATTTGTACAAAAGAATAGATGAGAACAGGTGTAATGAATGAGAAAATAGATAATATGAACAGGTCAGGGATTACAGGTGATGGTTGCAATAGCTGCTTTTTTTTTTTTTCCTATTATTCATAGTGAAAATTCCAAGGTCAAGTGAGTGCAATCAAGAGCAAAGATAAGATAAAGTGGTCAAGTGGTCTGGATAACATAATTTAGATATAAAAAAATGATTTCTAATCTGGAATTAATTTGAAAATAGTAGGGGGAGTGTGCATGCATAGAATATATTAACTACTAATTCTAAAAATCCAAATTTAAAATACTTAGCAGTTCAATCTAATTCAATTAAAGACAATGGTCAGTCTTTCCCTGGAAAAAAACTGAGAAAATCTGCTAGGAATCAACATCATATTGCTGTTTGCATGGATTTCTCAGTCTTCCAATTGATATTGTTCAGGTGTATTAGTAAACAGTTTACAAGCCTCTCATGCAACATATTTATGCATGAAGAGATCACACAGGTAATGAAATTCATTTCATCTCCTTTTAAACATCTTCAAATTAGACATGTCTTCTATTCATATAAATTTACTCCTCAGACATTGAAGAGAGCAGCATCTCCAGAGATGCATTTATCCTGGTTGTAATAGATACCTCTTTAAAAATGAATTATTCGCTTTCTGGATATCTCACTCCTTCTTTCTTTCCATTGATTACTTGGAGAGTATAAACATCCGACTTGGACTACATACCCAGCTTGTAAATTAGTTAAGTGAGATGAAATGGATCTCATTCACAGACACTTGTCCCATTGTGTGCTGAATTTCTCCATGAATTGTTCTAATTTACATTGTACTGCTCAAGATTTTACTGTAAGTTAACTAAGACTCTTTTGAAAATTCCATGTGGAAACTTTAGATTTTTGTGTATGTAATTAATTCCACAAATTCCAAAATTACTTTAAATCTCTCAAATAGACACAAACACACATAAATACAATACACAATCTTCTTCCTACTCCTCAATTTAAAGTATTTGCTCAAAATTATAGTATCAAAATAAGCATCTTAGATTCCAGAAGTACAGATTTCAGCTCCTAGGAGTTTTTGCTCAGGGAATTGTGAGGGCCCCCATGGAAGTCTGCCATGATGGGCAAAGGTGCTGAGAGATTTTCAGACACAGCCTGCTCAAATCTATTCATCCCCCTAATTTGGAGTGGGGGGAACAAATTGTAAACAAAAAAGGAGCAGGCCTAGAAAGAAATAAAACAAACTTATTGTTAAACAGATAGCATGCAAAGAGATCAAATACAAAAAAAACCAGACGTCATAGATGGGAAAGTGGGTACATACCTAAAGAGGAATACAAAAGGTATTATTTGAGCTTGCAGATATGAAGTTAGGAAGGGGAATGTTCATCTGGAACTCACACTAAAAAGAAAGGCTTCTACAGGGTGGTTGGTACTGAGTGGAAGCACAAGGAGAACACAGACTGCTGCTGAATGGAGCTGGCAACTTAGTTGGAAATGACACAGAGAAGAAGTACTCAGTTGTGTTTTGACCTCAATCTGTAAGGCTGATGTCAGCTCTCAAGTCTCCATTCCAAGATGAAATGGAAAAGCAAATGGTGTGTCACTGACAGCAAGGGAGGATTGAGCTAAGGACCATCTGTGGCAATAGTACGGGAAGAGAATTTTAGGATCTGATGGAATGAATCTGAAGACATCAGAAGATACTAGTGCAAACCTCCTCTGCCATGTTAAAAAAGAGTCAAATATGTTCATCAACAACCACAAAAAAACCTCAAAAAAACCCCAAAAAACCAAAACCAACCAAACAAAAGAAAACAAAACAAACAAAAAAAAAAACCCAAAAGAAAGAAAAAAAAAAAAAACCCAAAAAAACACAAAAACCCACAAAAAAACCAAAAAAACCCAAGAAAACCTAAAAACCACCACCAACAACAAAAACTAGGAAAAAATACTGACCAGACAGCCATACCTGTGAATACTGGGAATATTATAGAACTAATCCATGTGGAAAATTTGTCCACGCAAATGAAAGACAAAAATATTAGAAAGAGCCAACAAATTGTGCTGAGCCAGTCTTACTGACATTTATAGTGAAATGGCTTCCTTGGTGAATGGAGGAAAGCAGTGGATATCCATTTACCTTGACTTCTGCAGGATGTCTGACATGATCTCTCACATACTTGTTGAAGCTGATGTGACAGCCTGGGCAAATCAGTTTGAAGATGGATGGAAAATGTCTCAAGTGCTGAACTCAAAAAGTCATCATTATCTGAAACTGTCAGTTGGTCATGAGTGGGATTTCTCAGGGTCATAAAAAACAACCTGGGTGATGGCATTAACTATCCTATCATCAACTTTTCAACTGACACCCCATTGGGAAAAGAAATAGAAAATACTGGATGGAAAGGTAAAATGCAGAGTCCTCCACAGGTGAGAAAATTAGGCTAAAGGGAATTGTGTAAGGTTTAACAAAGTAAAATGTGAAATCCTGCAGCCAAGATGGAATAGTTCAGTCAGTGTACTGACTGGGGACTGAGTGGCTGGGAACAGCTCTGATAGAAAAGAAATTGGGGCTGCTGATGGACAGTGAGCTGAATGTGACTTAGCAGCATGCCTTTGTGGCAATGACAAACAATTTGAGTGAACGCATCAGCAACTGCATCACAAGGGACGTGATTTTTTCACTCCACAGAGCACTTGTTAGGCCACATGAGGCATATTCTTCCCAGTTTTGGTACCCACCCCCTCCCAGGTAAAATACAGACCAAACAGAGAGGGATCAGAGGAGAGAGACACAAGATAATGGGAGCATGGGAGAATTTGATGTATGAAGAAAAATTAAAGAGTCTGTGAGGGAAGAACTCTGGGAAGAAAGGATTCAGGAGGGATCTAATGATGGTAGTTATAGAGAAGAAGGAGGATTCTTTTCAAAAGGCGGCAAAATGCACAGACAAGTGATAACAGGCAAGAGTCTATTCAAGGGGAATTCCATTTAGATGCAAGAAAAAAAATTGATCTTGAGAACAGTTAAACATCAACCAGGTTGCTCAGACCTTTTCCTTCTTGGAAACATTGACGACAGTTCGACAAGGTCACAGTTAGCCTAGACTAAGGCCCTGCTTTCCACAGAGGGTATCTGGAGGTCATTTCCAATGTAGACTCTTATCATTCCATAAGTGTAGTTTCATGCAAAAATGCATTTGATTTATGGAAAACCATTGGTAAAATCTGAATTTTTTAGAGAAATAAAGTTGATAGCTTAACTGCATCAAACTTCTCAAATGATATTCTCATTTACCATTTAAAGGGTCTTAAGCTGATTTGTTGTAATTCAATTTCCTTATAGTCAATTGAAATACTAGCATTTTCTCAAAATGTAGGCATGATCAATTTTTAAATGTTTACATTTACATTTCAAATATGTTGGGTAATCACATTTAAATAAATAAACACATGTTCTGAAAATTGCAGCTCTCTCTGGTCAGAACATTAAGATACCTCTAATACTCACACTCTCTATCATCAGTAGATAATAAAGGGTTGTATCAGTATTGTACCAGTCTGCTCACTTGATGAAAAATCTCAATTGGTACATCCTCATTCAGACAATTACGTTGTACTGGTACAGATGTCAAGTTATTTGACTAAGAGTCCATCCGCAACAGATGCATTGTGATTTGGAAATAGTGGTTTATTTGGAACCACACAGGCATTAATCATTATGGAAAAACACACTTCGCCACCTCAATGCTGAATTCCACTGAATAGGAATAAGGATAAAAGTGTCTAGCATCACTCGTTAATCATGTCTCAGTCTGTTGAAATGCAGATGGAGCATGGATATTCATATGACTTGCTTCTTTATCGGAAGAAACATGGACATTTAAGGAGGGGTGCTGAGAATGCAGGATGAATGCTGATTTTCACTGATAAATAACCATAAGGAGGGGAACATCAGACAATCCATAAGTCTGTCTTCTCTGCAGTAATTTTTAATTTCATAGAGATATCATGCAGTCACCTATTTAATCTACACAGCAGAATACTTGTCCTGTAGAGGTACAACTATATCATGTCAGCTTCTTTCATCTTAATTGCTTTCATTTTTTCTGCATGGAAATGAACACTTGAAACTGTACAGTGACCTCTTGAACTGATCTGCAGGCCTATGTGGAATATGTATCTCACTGTATTTTATGTGATATGACAAAATGACCCTGAAAACAAATGCAAAGCACATTGCATCAAAGCCACAAAGAAAAAAAATTACTAGGATAGAGGTATCAGATTTTTCACCATTTAATTCAATCTCTTGAAATTTTATTTTGGATTTCAATCCCTCTGTAAAGAATGTTTGCATCCTGAAGTAAGAGATTTACTTTCAAAATAGGGTAATAATGATGCATAAATTGCCTACTTTGAAGCTTTGTTAAAACTCTTTGAAGTTTGGGGTTAATCTGGATATAGGCACTACAGAGACAGGCAGAGTTGATTGGACAAAATAATAAAAAAAATCTTTTAAGTTCTTCTGCTCATTCCTATGCACCAGTGCACCTAATTCACATTTCTTAAGCAGTCTGTAACCTATGTCAGTCTCCAAGAACAATGATGCTTCTGTAAGAGCTGATTCAGCAGAATGAGAGCCAGCAAGAACAGCTCTGCAATATTTAAAGTCATGAATACAAAAAGGAAAGGAGAAATTGAGCTAAACTCTCTGTTCTGAACTGCATCAATTCAGAAATATCTTTGTTTTGCATATGGTCTTAACAAGGAGTTGTATGTAAATGGTATCAATTTTAAAACATTTTAAATATTACAAATATTCCAGCACTTCATTTTTATGCACTTCATTTTTATGCACAGCTACTGTGAGAGTTCACCTTAAAAGAAAATGCAATCTCAATCTCTAAGAGTCTGTTCTAATGACAAAATGAGGTTGCTTTATATTTCATTATTCCTAAAATGAAATTGATTTCTACTTTATACTGTGAAAGACTGTGAAGTGACATCATTTACACCAGGGACTTGTCATTAATGGATCTTCCCTTTAATAGATCTAGAATTCCTTTTGATTAGACCACTGGCTCATTTAGCACAACACATTTTCTGCACCTGGGGCTTATGTCTCTAGTGTTGCAGCTGCTAGAAAACTTATCTTAGAGGGCACTCCCATAAACTAGATATTTCCTTGAAAAGGTTTTAATACAGTGTGTTACATATAATTATTTCTGTGGGTCATAAAGACCTAACCCTACAGCAGAACTCTTTTTCTGCTGTGAAGAACTGGGGGGTGGAGGTGGGAAAAATCACAAAAAAACAAAAACAAGAAAAGAAATTAGGGCCATAGAGGTTAAATGTGCAGCAGGTAGCAAATGTGGCAATAGTGAGATATTAAATGGAGAGCCCTGGCTCATGCTCAAGTGCCCTCTTTATGTGGTCTTGTAACTTCCCTGCAGCTATCAACAGATGCCTGGCAAAAAATATAAATTCCACATGGTAGAAAAGTATGCACTACCATATCCACATGGGATCATTCACCTTACCTTCACATAATTAGCAGAATTACTCTGTCCTAAGCATGGGATTCTCTTTTGCACTTTTCTTCTACCAAATATATCTACTAACATTCTTGTAAGTATAATCAATTAGATAGACAGATTCTTTAAAACCCTTTTAGATATACATAGATATATATTAGAGATAGACCTATATTTAGATATGGATACATATTAGAGATATAGACAAAGCTGTGAGAAATACCATGACAATGACTGTGACATGATATAACATGATTCATATGATCAAAAGTAGGTATTTGTGCTACATATAACTAATGCAAACTCATCATCTTAATTTTCCTTTATAGTGGGGAAAAATGTCTTCGCTAGACTATGATTGATCTCACTTTAAAACAAGTATGTCCTATAGGTCAGATGAAGCAAATCTAAAAAGTTGTTCTGATTTGGGTTAATTCCATATTGATTGCAAAAGATATTTAAGGTGATAAACTCAGACACTGCCATTTTCCCTGCAGGCACCTTAGCTTAGGTGAGATGAATCTTGTGCTGGAAGTCTGTTCAGAGATTCACTGAGAGAAAAATCAGTAATTATCAAAAAGTAAACATAAATTAATTTTCTGCTATATGACTTTTGGAACTTTGTTTCATTCTAATTGCCGAACAATAATTTCAAAAGTACTTAAGCTGAACATAATTTCATATGTGCGTCTTTCTTTCCATAATGTCTATATGCACATATCCAGATGTCGTGGCTTAGGAATGGTACTCCCCAGTTTAGTGCTACCTCTGCATCTCCAAACCATGCATTGCTTGGGTATGCCCCCATTTTCCCCTCTCCCTTCTCCTTGCTGCAGGAGGGAGAGGAGAACGGGGCAAAAGGCAAGAATCACCGGTTGGGATAAAACAATCTACTGGGAATGAGGGTACAGGGATGAATGATTCCCACAGGAAATCCCCTTACAACAGACGATGCACCACTGCCCTGTCCAGGTTTGCTCCACCAGAATGAACCCAGTCTCCCCAGTAGAGACTCTTTTCTTCTTGAAGGGCAATGACAAGGGGTGGCAGAGAATAACCTCTGTTTTCTAGCCATGCCCCCTCCTGGCTGCTTCAAAAATTAACCCTGTTCTGGCCAGAACCAGGACATCGGTTTACCGAAGTGTACAAGTGTTTTTAATCTATGCTTTACTTCAACAGTCTTACCGTCCTTATCTGCATATAAACTGGAAGTGCATTTTTATAAATATTCTATTTAAAAAGTTAAAATCACAAAAAAAAAACCATCTCTGTGGGGAAAAAATTGATTATACTTCAGAGTTAAATAATTATATGCCCGAATTTTACTATTTTACCTTACAACAAGAGATATTGCAATACTTAGAGCAATGCTGTGAGGAAAATGCCCATATTCATAAGAAAGTAAAACCTGAATCACTCATCTTCAAGTTATCTCAAATTAACTTACAAAAATATACTGATAGCATACATAGGTAATGTTGGTTGTGTTAAAATTCTCAGGTAGTTTGAAAGAAATTTGCTTATTATAAGAAATAGGAACAGAAAATGACACCCATTGAAATAAATTATTTTCCTTGAAAGATGGTGAAGAAAACTCTTGTAGAAATAAAGTAACTAAATCAGAGGAAACAGCACAGAAAGTATTTTTGTTCCATTTGTTTTTCACTAAATTTTGTAGGGGTTTCATGAGTCTGGCTTTTTTCTCAAGCAGTATCTTACAGGTTCAGAAGCACAGAAGGGTATAGAATTTTTAAAATTTACTTACTAGCCAAGATGCTGCCCATCTAATCCATTGTGATAAGAACTGGGATACTGAAAAAACACATTACAGAGATAAGATGCTAATCCAAAAAGATACTTGAACCCTTAAGAAAAAAAGTCATGCCACATTAAGCCCATCAGGTTCTTGCTTTTTTTAAAAAAGGTAATGTTTTCTGAGTCACTGAATTGTTACATTTTAGCCTTTCCTTAAATTCAACTCAGTTGAAGTATACGTGGCTTCTAATATATTAGTTTAAAAGAAGTAAGACCATATTTTGTAAAAAAAATATATATATATATATTAAAAATGGCATCTTATGTTTTATTCATCTGTTTCCTAGTATGCAGAACAGATTTTAGAAGGAAAGAGTGGGAGGAGAAATCACTGGTCTGGAATACATGATAGATATGTAACACAAGAAATGAAGCTGCCAGCAGTGGAATAATAGTGGCAACATTAGAATATTCAATTGCCAGACCATGCTTGCCTCTGGTAGAATAGATGGGAAGAGCAAATATATTCTGTTAAAAAAGATATATTATTACTTGTTTTGTTTTTATTACTTTTTCCCCAATAGTTTTAAGAATTTTTGAATATATAGTTTAGCAAAATGATTTACAAAAGCATGGAAACTTAACAATTTGAGGAGTTTTTTTTTCTTTAATGCTTAACCAGGACTGGTAAATTTGTGAGATATGAGCCCAAGCATTTTTTAGTCATCGATTATTTTAATTTTGTTTGCTTTTCTTTAGATCAAAAGCAAAATAAAAGCAAACCCTGACTGAACAGCATATCTCAATTTTTATGGAACTGGGTATTCTTATAGGATATTAATGAGCTTTTTACCTGTCCAACCAACTTTATTTTTAATCTCCGTTACATCCATCAGAATCCACAAACTATCAATAGTACAGTATTCAGAATCAAAAAACAACTAATGTTTTAAAACAGGTGTTGGGAAAAAATATTAAGGGAAGTAGTGAAGTCACTCACAGCAATGAAGCTGAGGAAAGACAAATTGCACAATTTATTTCTCCAAGAGTAAGTAACTGTAAAAGGGGAAGACTGGGTTGTCATTTGTGTATATTGATTTTTTACCTTTCATTATACAACAAAAATCATGGCAGTGAAGAATACAATCCTCTTACTAACTGTACCACAAATAAGGCTGCCATGAAAATAATAGAAGAGAAAAAATGCAACAACCTTCAAATAGAAACAACTTTTGTTCCTAAAACAAACAATTCCCACATTCAAACTTGCTTCCTTTCTATAAAACACTAATCATAAAATGAAGTGACTTCTCTGTGTTGGTGAATGTTCATTTTAAAGCTAGACTTCTATCAATGGTCATACAATCTGTAACTCATAAATCATGGTGCTGGTGTCTGCTTTGAAGGGAAATCAAATTTTTCTCTTAAGGTAGGAGAAATTTTAGTTGGACAATGATGTTTTATTTGTTGTTGGTTTTTTTGTTTCTTTTTTTTTTTTTCTTCTCTCTTGGAGAAATTTAAAAATCTGAACGGAATAGGAAAATAGCTGTTGCCAACTTAATCCATATCAACCAGTCCATTTTCTTGCAGTCACAAGATCTTGGACTCAGTGTTGCTTTCCAAGTTAGGAAAGATTTCCCTCTAGGGTCTTTTGGAGTGTATTGCTGCACAAATAATCAATGGGAAAAAACAGAAGGAAGAGTTGGAAGCTAAGACTGTATTTTAGAAATCCAACCAGTCAATATCTTAAATACCTACTCCTATCCAAAACCTTTATCTAGTTCCTCATTCTTAAGTTGTCCTTTGATAGAGAAGGAACTACTTTAACATCAACAATGTTCAAAATTGTATCTTGCCCAAAGAAGAAAATTACTGTATAAAAATACCACTTTATTGAGTCTACTTTGCATTTCTTTAAACTAACATGTACTTATGGAAATTACTTACTAAATTTAATCCTCCCATAAATGAATTTTAAAACAGGAACCTTACAAGAATATTCCTGAGAAAATGAATAAATTAGAAGGTGTTAGAAATTGCTATCAACTATAGAAAATCATCTCTGTAATTAAAAAGACTCTAGCATTATCAATAAAACCACCGAATTTTTGTAACTATGAAAGCATTGTTCACATGTACAAGCATATAGTTGTACTACTGATAAAACTCAGTTGTTTTGTTTTGTAGGTTTCTTCCCTTACTTTTAGCTTCTGAGTGTATATCATTACTGTAGAAATCAATCAGAAAAACTGCATTTTTTTCCCTAATAAGACTGTTTTTCTGCATACTTGACCTTCATTCATAAAAAACCCACTCTGTTTTGCTTTCTTAGGCTAATTCATAATTCAAAGATAAATTTTAGAAGGACAAAATATCTCCAAGAAGGATGGTGAACCACTCTGGACCTTGGATTTCAGAATAAGAGAAGCCATAGCTACAGCCTACTGTTCAATCTCAAGTAGACCTTTTTATCCTTGGAAAACTACAGAAGAAGAATTTCATCACTTTCTAAAATTCTCGTGGGACTATAAAAAAGAATCTGAGAAAAAGGAAAGAAAGACAAGTAAGGGAAATGAGGAGTGTTCTGTGCTAAAAGTAAATCTTGTTTGTACTTTTAAAAAGAAACAGACCAATTTTAAATACTCCATTTCTAAATTGAAAAGAAAAACACAATTTTGCAGGTGATTGATGGAGGAAGGGATCTCTCACCCTCTTCCCCTGAGGTTTTTCCCAACAAGTCCTGGAGCATTCTAAACAAGCAAAATTACAAAGAAGTCATCTCAAGCTGTGATAAGACGATTCAAAAAATCTTAAAATAAGCTTACATT
This sequence comes from Turdus rufiventris, assembly GCA_013186435.1. NCBI lineage: Eukaryota > Metazoa > Chordata > Aves > Passeriformes > Turdidae > Turdus > Turdus rufiventris. The sequence continues at coordinate 6,519,055 of PYHW01010678.1, forward strand.
TTGAAACATGATATTATATCCCAGACAGTAGTTTTTCTTAAAGATATGAAAGAGGGATAAAATAATTGTTAATATTGTTTATCATCTAAACCTCCATAGCCAAACCAGAACTAGCTTTATTAAAAGGCATTCAAGCAATTTCTGTGCTTACTTGCTAAAACTGTTACAGAATTATGCAGTTGTTGTACAAAGTTATTTTATGTAAAAGACTGTCACAAATCAATTGAGTAGAGTCACTGATGGTTTTCTTAGTGAATGATTCTCAGCCCTTCCAAGATCCACTTCTGCAGTACAAAAAATCCTCAAAGTTAATTTCAATGAAATAATGTCCCCAGACATGGAAGAACACTACAATGTGTTTATAAAAATTGTATTAGCTATAAAAGAGAGGGGAAAAAAAAGTAAAAAAAGGAGATGAAGTTATAAGAAATAAAATTTCTAGGTAGTACTTTCCCCAATCTTAAAGTTTATTTTATTCCACTGAAAAGCACCATCCATCCATCTTTGCACACACTTGCAGAGGCAAAGCGTCAAATCCTTTTCAGAGAGGAAATTCATTTAAAGGATTGATGTACATGACCTTAATTAGCCAAAATGTAACCCCCCACACTGCAGAGTCTATCAGCAGTTGCTGCATTCGATAGACCTTCCCATAGGAAATGCACTACTTCTGTCATTTGCCTTTCCCACCACCTACTGTCTAATTTCAGGTAAAAGTTTAAGTAATTAAAAGCATTGAATGGTTTCCTTCATTTGTTGAGACAACTAGCATAACATTGATCCAGGTTTACCTGAGTGTTCATTTTCTGTCACTCCTTGACAGTTTGATCTGAATAATTGTTGGATTGATGAATAAGGGTTTTCTGAGTTTGTTTGGTTTTGTTTTAGTGTTTCTTTCACCTGCCACATGCTGCTTCTTTCTCACAGCAATTAATGATCTATGACACTTCAGCTAATGGCTCAGTAGATTAAATGAAGGGTAGCCTTTACACAGCCCAGTCTTTTTGAGGCACAATCAGCTCTCGAAATTGGTTTGATTAAAGTCTGATTGTTTTCAGACCAAGAAGTAATGTTAAAACTTAGAATAAAAGTATCCAGCATATCTGAAAAATCTTTCAATATTTCCCATGTAAATTGATCTAATAAAATATATTTTTTTCCCATCACAGGCCTTATCTTATTCCAAATATCACTGTATCTAAATACAAATGACTGTAGTGCATTTAGTTTTGGTATGAAATTACTTCAGTGTCATGGAGGATACGCGACGGAGCTGGGTGGCTGAAAGTGTGATTTGTTATAGCTCAGATTGTTTGTTTTTGTGTGGAATTTCTGTGGGGTAATGTGCACAGACACCTCTTAACAAATTTGTATGATCTATAATAAAAACCCTCTCATGGCTATCCAAGATTGTTGATCACGTTTCAGTCCTGCTCACAATAGAAACAGCTCATCAAATGAGATAGTTAATATAACCTACAGTCACAGTCTCACTTTAAAGTTTAACTTTCCTTGAGAGAAGATGAAGAGAAACAGGCTGTTCCAACAGATGCTGCAGAACAGATAATATAGGACTTTTGCCCTGAATGAATATAGGATAAGAACCCTCAGGCTGCTAAGCTTGAGAAAGTTAGAAGCTTTTTATAAAGGATCTCTATAATCTCTAAGAGGAAGTGTCACTCTGTATGTTGACATAATGTCTAGTTCAGATGTGATTTTTGATGGAACTTGCAAATAGTACTGCAACACCAGTAGAGATATTGTCAGTAAAGGCATGAGCAGTAAACCCCTGGAAAGCTTCTCATCCCTTTTAAGCATCAATATTTAAAACCAATTTAATTTTTTTTTAAACTGAGGTAAGGAGATCAGCAGACAGAGAGTATTAAAAAATTATAATACACTACTTTTTTTTACAAGTCTTTAAAACTCTTGCTTTTTAGAGTGTTTCTACTTAGCAATATTCTCTTTATCTACATTCATTTATTCAGTATTTCAATTACACACAGCTTAGAGTTGATTGTAAGTTCAGATCTCCAGTTATGACTTGGATCAACTGCCTACTGTAATTTAATTGTGTTTTCAGCAAATTAGTTTCATCTGCAAATCAAAACATTTGCATCAGCTGTGCTGTTGCAGACATATTGGAATACTAGCAGTAAATCTGAATGTTCTCTGTTGCTAATAAGAAGGGACATTCAAGTAATTTATTTATAGACTTTACAAGTCTACAGTGTTTTGAAGATTCTAATATGCATGAGAACTGGTTTGGTTCTTATAAAACAGATGTTAAAGAGACTCAACAAATGTGACTTGAATAAAAAGAAAATTAAAATGTGTAAATACTGAGGTTAAAAGATGATAACAAGCAGAAACCTGAGGAAAATACTCTGTCCTAATATAATGTACATCATCCAGTGTTGCCTTATGCTTAGAAACCCCCGAAATGCAACTGAGGTCTTATTGATTGCATGCTATCATAAAACAGGAAATAATAAAAGATTGTAAGAAAAATTAAATATAATATCAACAAAGTACAGGGGAAAAAAAAAGAAAAAATAAAAATAGACCCATTGTAATGAGAAAAATGGGGGGAAAAAAACCTTTAGAAAATAAATAAAAGATTTCTACAGGAACGCAACATGACAGATTGCCAGTAGGACAGAGGAAAGATAATGCAGTGGCTAATCTTGAAAAGTGATGTCAAACTAGAGTTTACAATGGTAATTCAGAAAAATGCCTACTGGAAAGATGAATAACCTCCCTTTAACCATGACTAGAACATGAACTGCAAAAGAGAGAATTGTGAGCTTTACTGCATCCACCCAGCAGTGAAACCAGCACAGTTTCCCCTTTGCTCTTTCAGATATGAAAAGATAATGATATTATGCACCTTTGAAAAGGAAGTTTTAGAGCAGGTCCACACTCCATGGTCATGGTATTCATCACATATTAACTGTCATTACATGGACTCTAAAACTTCCATTTCCCCTCCTGAGCATCTGAGCTTCTCCAGCTCTCAGAACACGTTTGTTTCATTCTCTCTAGTTGCTATGCACATTTTTCCAAGTGAACTGTGTGCAAAAGGGAAAAGTAATGGAGTGCTAACATTTGGAAGCAAAATATACAGTACAATGCAGTGGATGTAAAAAAAAGAACTTTGACAAGATAAAAAGAATGACATTGTTATAAATGGCACCTAATTTTTAGAAACATGAGTAAACAGCCTTGGGCTTGATCTAAAGAATCAACTGGAACAATTCATATTGACTTAATTTAGCAGGACTGTAGGAACTTTATTACATAATACAGAGATACTTTCTCATCTTTAGACCCAAACTTCTGCTGAAGCATGACAGAAGCTTGCAGGGAAATGTTAGAAATAGTCATAGGTATCCCCGAAAATACACATGATTGCTACTAAATTTCCAAGTTTCAGATTTCTTATTTAAATAGTCTTCAGGGAAAAAAAAAAATCCACTATAAATTGTAAAATTACCTATCATTCTAAAAGATGTCTGTTCATTGTCTTTTCAATGGGCTGCCTCTCTCCACTCTGTAACAATAGATATATTTTTATGAAATATCTGAAAGATTTATGTTTAAAAAACATTTTTAGTCAAGGAAATATTTTTCCTGAATATTCTTAAAGATCAAGATGCATCCAGGATTCTTTAAATGTAATTAATATTAATATTAATATAACTAGTTGTATGATCCAAAAATCCTGAGTTTGTTGCTTGTGGAGAAGGACATGTCCTTCAGAAAGAGTGACTTGAACTTCACCATAGCAGAAATGAAATGACTGAAGAGTCATTACAGAAAAATAATAATCTATAAAGAGCAAACTCTAATTTGGTGTAGTTATGGCAGTTTGTACCAGGCAAGAATTAAGCTAACAGCCTCAAGGCAAATGCTCTATTCCTGAAAATAAAAATGGTTTAGAATAAGCATATTAAAGATTTTGACAATGCCACACCTGATGTCCTGAGACCGGGGAGGGGGGTCTAAAAAGAATAACCAGTGGAAGAGATGCAGTTGTGTTCATATCAGTTTACATCAATTTCTATCTGATTTCTAGGACAAATTACAGCCTGCAGCTGATGTACACAGGGCTCCTAACTAGCTTCTTTAATTGGTTGCTTTGCACGGAGTCAGATAATATTGTTAAGCAACAGAATGTTATCATGAACTGAGGACTGCACTTGAAAAATAAGCTATGCTATTTTTTCGGGCTGGTAAAACACAGATTGCTTTCAGTTATTTTTCTTGGCAGGACTATTGTTTCCCCCCATAGCCTGTCAAGCTAGCATTGTACCCAGATGGTTCCAAGGCTCTAGGGCACCTGTATAATTCACATCAGACTTTAACAGAAAAGTAGTAATATTTATATATTTACATTTCAGTTCCCTCTCCATTCAAAGCAAAACACAACTGTTATATTTTCACCCTGGTCATTACCTTGTGATGTCCTATCCAGCCAATATATCCACTCATTGCCAATTTGTAGCAATATTCTTGCATTTCTCTTCTTATGTAAAGCCACATTTAAATTAACACATCTCCTGTAGCACAAAGAAGAAAGCAGTATACTGGGGGTTGTACAACTTAATAGCAGAATAATAATTTTTAAGGTTTTTTTTGCACCACTCAGACATACTGATAAGGTATTATTTCTCTTATCTTCAAACCTGCTTTCTGCCTCCCTTCCCGTTTGCCATGTGCATCATCTGCACCATCTGGGATGACCTTTCTACAATGACTGAGAGTACAGCACTAAAATGTCTGAGTTCCCTGATTTAAAACTGACAATGTTACATTCCTTTTCAGAGTAGTTAAATGATTTTTTTAATCATATTGTGAATGGTAGACAGTAGCCACTTCAGTTTTCAGCATTATTTGATAAACCCAGTGTATACATAAGGAAAATGTAAATATTTTATATTTTCATGGATAGAAATTTCTGAAGATTTTTTAGTAACTCTACATTTAGAAAATGACTTTTCAGTAAGTCAACACACTATTGATTGTGAAACAGTGTTCCCAGAATGCTGTTTCATCTATCTTTATCATTAATTAAGCATGAGAGAGTCGATATGTAATATTAATAATAATTTTTAGGAGTCTTAAATGTAATATATTCACTGACATTATACTAGCCACAGGATTTAAAGACAAACAAATATGGTAGGGGGAAAAAAAAAGAAAAAAAGAAAAATAAAAAAAAGGAGTTTGTTTCAAGATTATTAGGAAAACATTTAGCTCAAGGAAATGCTCACATATAAAATGTGTTGTATTCTCTAAAAACATTCTGAAAGTTGGTTGTATAATGTGAGTTATAAACTGGAAAACCCCCAAAATTTAGGGTGACAATGTAAGGAAATAATTAGTTTATTTCAGGTCAATTTTACTTAATTAGATCAGCTCTCAGTGTTCAGTTTACATAAAATATAATAAAATTATTTTACTTTTAGGACTTCTTGTTTCTTGCCTTGTATTACTCTGATAAATGATGTTCTTTTCTGAGATTAGATCAGTCTGCTGGAGAATGTTTTGTGGTAGGTAGAAAATCCAGAAATTGGATGAAGTATTTATATCTACCATCATATTTCTTTAAATATATTAGAATACGTGCATTTATCTCTTCTTGTCCATATCTGTTCTATCAAATAGACTTAAAACTTGAATGAGACTGAGAACTGTACTGTGTGTTTATCTGCCAGATACTATTTAATAGGCAAAGTTTCTGAGGCAGTTTTACGTAGGGCTTTTTAAAACCACTTTGCTAGAATGACAGTAACTTTTCTAGTCAGTATTTCAGATGTACTTTCCTTTCCTACCACAAATATCACAAAATACCACAAAACAGAAAAAGGAAGTCAATAGATATTAATCCAGAGGGTACAAATGAAAAATAGAAGTCAATACAAATTTAAGGTTATTGAACATCAATCTATTTTATTTGGAGTGGGCTTGTCATAGTTGTGGAGCACAGGGTAATACTGATTTTCCATGGACTCCATGAAGACCTTTTCAATACTTTCCTAGGTGTCTGACCACTTCTCACTGTTAATGAATGACAATGTAGAAGAAAGTAGAAGATGCATTTGTAACTTTAGAGCAAACCTTGAACCCTTCTGCTGTAGGAGTCAGTGATAGAACTCCTCTCCTATAAGAAAAGGCTGAGAGAATTGAGATTGTTCAGCTTGAAAAAGGGACATCTTAGGGGTGATCTAATTGTGACCCTCCAGTACCTGATGGGAGCCTGTAAGAAAGGTGAAGAAATAGTATTCACAAAGACAAGGACAAGGGGAATAGCTTCAAATTGAATTAGGAATAAATTCTTTACCATGAGGGTGATGAGGTACTGGAATAGGTTTCCCAGAAAAATTGTAGACGCCTCATCCCTGAAAGTGTTCAAGGCCAGGCTGAATACTGGATGGAGCTCTTAGCAATGTGATTTAAAAAAATGTATCCCTGTTCATGGCAAGGGAATTGCAACTAGATAATCTTTAAGGTCCCTTTCAACCCTAACAGTTTTATGATTCTAAATAAATCATAATTATAAAATTGGAAGCAGTTCTAATCCTTAGGGGACTGTTGTGGCCATACATGCGGGCACACACACACACAAACACACATGCAATACAGAAGTACAAAGATCATTAGTGTGGCAAGCTCAAGATCTGATACCAAGTTGAGAAAATAAATTTCTTCAAGTAGTATATTTAGTACCAGATAGGTTAGAATGTCTAAAAATATTAGCCATTGTAATTTAATTTTTCAGTCAACATGCTATAAAAAAAATTTTAACAACAGAAACATTGCAGGATGGACTTGCCATACAAGATAGTGGTTTTTTTTTTTACTTTAAAGAAGAAAAATTATTCTTGGAAAGATTGTGTGTATAAAGCAATACAGTTAAAAATCATTATTATATATACGCACATTTTAGAATGTGTATATATAAGTACAGATACAAAATACATTTGAAGTTTAAATTAGCTCACTGAAATCAGTCCCAACTTTATGAACAACTTTGTTTCAATTGTAGATGCACAGGATATGACAGCTTGCATACTTTTTGTTTGCTTTACACTTAACTGTTATTGAGATCTAAAAGTTACCTAGATTTTTTTCTTTCTCTTGCATTAATTGATTTGCTAAACAAGAAATACTTCAGAAACTTCTTAACTGCTCCTTAGTAGAGAAATGCTGGAAAGAGACATTTTCTTTCAAAAGCAGAAATAAATTCTAATTTTATTAGATGGATATAGGTGGAAAAAACAGACCTGCTACCAACACAAAAACTCCTCTCCAGATCTGAAACAGGAGCAGCAATTCAAGCTGATTACAGATTAGAAGTGTTTCAAGTTTAAATTGTGCTGCAAATGCAACCATTTAAACAAAAAGTGTATTAGGTTTAACAAAAAATAATATGCACTCAAAGAGAGTAGTATTAAGCTTTTAATTATTCTTGGAGTTTGTGGCACAATTAGAAAGTGGAATAACAAGATTATTAGAAGGAAAACCAGGTAAAAAGGACATACAGGTAATAGAGACAGCAATGTCTGTATTGATGGCACTACTCCACTTGAAATTCTTTGATGGTAAAACTGCTTTTAGGCACCACAGCCTTTAATTTTTTCTGGCTGCTTGTTCTTGCTCTCCTAAAGCATCTTCCACTATTTCTGCAGAGAATGTTTATGCAGGCACATACCAAACAAGATCAGGAAACTGTGGTTGTTTTGGATTGTTTGAGGGGTTTTTTTGGTTTTTATTTTTAGGGTTTTTTGGGTGGGATGTTTTTTGGGTTTTGTTTGTTTGTTTGGGGGTTTGTGCTTTTCTTGGTTTTTTGTTTGTTTGGTTTTGTTTTGGGAGGTGGGGTTGTTTGGTTGTTTGGTTGTTTTCCATTTGGCTATTTCAGTTCCCCAGTCCAGTTGAGGTTTGGGTAGAGAAACAGATTGACCCAATTGATGTAGGGGCAATATCTCACAGTCATCTAACAGGAACAAAGGCAAAACTAAGACCAAACCCAAAGGTAGAAATATTTTCTGGAGACCCAACTTTAACAAAGATATTCTTAATACCATATGACAATTTTCCCCACAATTTACCTCCTTTCATTTAGAGTGTAGTTGCATCTTTGTTCCAGGTTTTTCATCTCTACTAGAGATGAAAATTTTACATCAGTAGAAATAAAATAATTTAATACAAATTATAAGAGTTATGGATAAATATGTAGGTAAATAGGGAGACCTACTTGACCTCTGTCAAGGAGAAAATATCTCAGAAGCTGATGAATTTTGCAAATTTTAATTTAGTCTCCAGTCTTGCACAGAGAGAAAAGCTTTTATCCAAAGAAGAAAAAAATTCTTTTGTTTCAGTTCCGTATAGCAAGGTTTTGCTAGATTTCTTCAGTCATTTATGTGGCAGAAAAGTTCAATATTTATGAATTAAGAGGCAATAATCCATTTATGGTAGTAAAAGATGCCTTTTGACAAAATAAGATCTTGAAGGATCTTTAGCTGTATAATTGAAATATAACTACTGCATTATTAAAAAGGTACAACGTTATTTAGATTAGAGTCCTGCTTCGTAAAACATATTGTGCTCCTCTGACAGTACTACAAAACCTATTATTCTCTAGCCTTTTAAACAGAGAAAAGGCCTTGAAATTGCATGCAAGCATCTACCCTGAACTTTTAAACCATTTATTCAGCTACTTAATGCAACTCACTATATCACTGAGAATACATTTTCAGGGAAAATTTTTATTAGCTTTAGATTAAAGACTGTCATAAACCTGATTTTTTTCTTAACTAGAATGTGACAAAGCAATTCTGGCACCTAAAATTGTTTTTCTTGTATTTAGAACACTTTAGGAAAAATAATACAAATCACCAAAAAAAAAAAAAAAAGAAAAAAAATTCTATTTCATTCAATTGACTAATATCCTACAAAAATCCACTTCAATAGAGAAAGTTTCCAAAAACAGAACTAATAAAGAAGACAAGATGGGACAGGTAGTGTTTATGCTTACATGTCATTCTTCAACTTCTAATAAAGAAGATCCTGACAAGTTAATTCAGTATAATAGGAAACTCTTTTTTCCTTTCTTCTTTGCTCTCTGTTTTTGGCTTTATCTCATAGCTCTTTTTTTCCACCTAACACACAGCCAAGCAAATTCAATTCCCTAAAGAATGAGCTGATGGACCCTGAAGCAAGGTCTGATAATATTATGGCTTATAGAAGAAAAGAGAAATAATTCTAGACTAAATATAGATGTGCTGATTTCCCCATCAAAGATACTTTTACATTGAAATTATTTGACTGTTATTAATTAAAATAATAGCCTTCATCAGAATGCTCTGCTGAGTAAAATTTTCTCCTTTCTCTTCTGTCACTTCTTGGAGTTCAAAGCTGTAGAATGTCAGCTTTTCATCTTGTAAAGCTAGAATTTTTCCTTTCTTGCTTTTTTTTCATCTAAAACACCTCAGAAAAATGCGTGTATGTGTCAATGTCTCAGTGCTACCATAAGCCCAGAGCAAGGGAAGGATTGAAGGTCAGCAAGAGAGCACCTGAAGAGCAGCATAAAGGAATTCCATCTTCTTGGTCAGAAAATCAGCTTCATTGGGGCCCAAATTAAATTTGTCTATGCCCACACACATACCATAGGAATAAATAAGAGATTTTAGACTTCACATGCCTGCAGGGCTATGATCGTATTGGCATCACAGAAACATGGTAGGAGACAAGGAGCTATGTCAATGACCAGCATGGAGTTTTGTCTGTGGATAAATGAGGAGCCAATCAAGAGTTTATGGGTCAGGGAAAAAGGAGCACAGGGTCAAGTCGGCTACGGCTGTCTGACCAGGAAGATACAGTGAATGAGGTCCTCTCTACACAGAAAGGTTCACCTGCTCTTCTCCTGGTAGGGAACTTCAACCACACTAAGACCTGTTGGAGTGACCCAATAAACTAAGTTTTGTGTAAGCTCAAACTTCACCACATGTGCAATTATTGATATTTCAGATGTACACAAGAAAATAGCAAATAAAACCAAAGCTGATTACTTGGATGTGTATCTTACATATGAAAGTAAGCATGATCCAATTTTATTTAAGCTGATTTTAGAATTATTCTTGTGTTTCAAGTGATGAATACCATTTGAAACATAATTCTATTTAAAATTAAAATTATGATGGTATTTTAATCTATCCGTGTCATCAAGTATTCCTTCATGTTACCTCAAGATTAATGCACAACATAATTTATTATTAATGTCTGAATAATTAAAGAGGGCCAGAAATTGAGTAGTATTATTCATTTTGTAACAGAAAAACTATATTGCAATCATCAAACATGAACACTGTGATGGATCCAATATAGCTGGAAAAAATCAGTTTAATTAATTAACCAGTCACTCAGATAACCATTCTTCTCAACATACACAATATGACTTAATAAAGGCTTGAAACAGAATTTGTTGTAGTTGGAGGAATAATTACAGCTGGTATAAGAAAGACCTCTATCCCAAAGACAAAGAAAAGGTATCTTTTCTCATAAACAATAGGTATAGTATGTGCAGCTGTTTCATTACCTTAGTTTATTTCTTGCTGGAAGAAGGTGATTTCTGTGGCCACTCATAATATTAAACCTCAAGATATTTTAAACCTGTTTCACTTGTTATTTTTAATGCCTCTTCTCTTGTCACAGGTGCTTCATTTGTATGCTTTTAGAGATAATTTTCGGGTTACTACTTTATTGCTACTTTGAAGAGTAGTATTGTAGTTTCCAGATGGCTCCCCAAAATACCTTCAGTTCACCACAAGCTCACAAACCAGAAGAAAAATATTTTTCTTTCTGCATGTGTGTGTGTCATTGTTCATTTCATTATCACAATTCACTCCAATTAGGCTTAGGTGTTTTTGTTTATCTTAAGATTTTGGAGGGCACACATCACCACAAGATACTCTGGAAATAGTGTTCAACACTTTCTAATGCCATCTGTCTTGGAAACCAGTGGAGTATTTTAATGGTGTTCCTGTGTGGCCACAGTAAAAAAAAAGGAAAAAATATGCAGTTAATGAAATAATGAATGAAAGAATAAATAATTTGTAATTAGAAACTTTAAGGAAAAATGTTGTTCAAACAAGACAGAGAAATGGAATCGATAGATTTTATAACAAATTAAACATATCTTTGTGTCTGCTACTCTTGTTTTAAAATGGTTTACATTCATGGCAAAAAGTAATTTCCTGGGAGACTTCAGTGTTCTCCAGAATGTTGCTCACATCATGGTAGTCATGCAGAATTAATCTTACCTAAACTTTAGTCATTGAGAGGTAAGGACATAATCGAAGTCATTTGTCTAGGTTACCTTGTACTAAATGGAAAAGATAAGCATAATTTGTTCTTTCAAGGCAACTCATTCTATCTGAAATATGTGGGATGGATTTTCATCTTCAAGTGTCTTTATTTCAATCAAACAGAATAGGTGTATAAACACACAGTGTGGGTAGAATGAATGCTGTTTACTTTAAGCCTCAAAAATATCCCAGATTATCTTTCCAGTCCCAATTAGCACATTTCAACCACAACTACATTTCAGTTAGCTGTTTTCACTTCTCAGCCTATTTTACTTTGTTCTTTTTGCCAGGTCTTTTAGAGCTTTAAGTTGCTTAGGCCGCACAATGACTGGTAAATATAAAGACTCTGACTTTACTGTCAGAGTTGTTGCCAGTGTGCCCAGTAACTCGGGATCATTGTCAGCTGATAACTTTTGTTGCTCATAGAGTGGATTATTTTCAAAAGAGAGTATTTCTCTAGAGAAAAAAAAAACAAAAAAACAAACTGGAATATTCGATCAATTGTCTCTTCATATTCAGGAGATAACCAAGTAGGAGAAAAGATAAAGTGGCATCTTAAAAGATTTCAAAATTAATTTTTTGTTTTTAATATCTTAAAGCATGCTTTCTAAAACCTGTGTTTCTGTTTGATTAGAAGAAAAGTTGTTTAACTGTGACTGCCATTCTGAGAAATGGTAAACCATCAATTAAAAGAAAGAGGTACTTGAGATGCATAGAAGGACAGGAAATCAGTAAAAGAGACTTGATAGACAGAATTAGCACTTGAGTAGAAACAATACATATGACATCTGAGAACACTGCCAGACCAAGGGGGAAAACAGGGAACAGAATACTTATTGCTGAGGCCAATATTCACAGAACTGTAGGATGCTTTGGATTGGAAGTGACCTTATAGATGGTCCTGCTGCATCGTCCACTAGATCGATTTGCTGCTATGCCGATGAGCTGACAAACATGGCTGTTCAGCCTGGAGAAAAGAGGGCTTCAGAAAGACCTTATAACACCTTCCAGTACATGGAAAGGGTCCAAAATAGAGCTGGAGAGAGACTTTTCACAAAGGCTTGTAGTGGCAGGACAAGGGGTGATGGCTTTCAGTTGAAAGAGGGTAGGTTTCAATCAGATATTAGAAAGAAATTCTTTATTGTGATGGTGGTGAGATACACCTCAAAACAGGTTGCCCTGAGAAGCTGTGGATGCCTCATTCCTGGAAGTGTACGATGCTAGGATGGACAGGGAAAAAGAAATTGCTGTAA